>CAWUCO010000146.1:0-260000 GCA_963920705.1 Odiellus spinosus | reverse complement strand
ACGTTAGAGAAATGAAAGATGATTTTGACTAAAGTTGGTTCCATTCTAAATTTTAAAGTTGCAAAATCAAGCTTCCTGGCTCTCGAGATCCACTATATAACAACTTGAATTGACAGCAGGAGTTATGTGGAGTCTATTGTATAAAGCAACCTTGTTTTGATAAAATATTCAACACAAGTTTTCATTCTGGCATTGCTTCGTGCATATACCTATGCAGATTTACTAGCCTAGATACACTTTTTTCCTGGCGATGTCAGAGGTTAGACTGTAACGAAAATTGAATCAAACATAATGGATATTTATTATGTGAAAATAACTTAACGAAGCCGTGTTGATTTTTATATTTTTTATTTATAAAGTTCAAAGTTTTAATTAAAGCGCAATATTACATTAATCATGAAAAATAAATTCTCAATTTCTGAAATTGCCTATAATGGATATTGAACCGTCATGGAAAAATAAAATAAATTATTTAGTATTTATTTACGGTAAGTTGGTAACTAATCATCAGCTATACCGTAAGACGGGATCCGATATTCTGTGGGGCTGAACCGCAAGATTTTTATTCCTGCTTTGAGATTTTGATTTTGAACAGTCAATCAAGAAAAGACTGAAGGACAAACTTATTGAAAACTTGTGAGGGAAGTGGCATGGGTTGGAGCACTTTGGTTAATTCCATTCTACGTTTGACAACCCGAATAACTCTACATCGTATTTATATGGGAGCTTATATTTCCGTGTACTGCAAACACAGGGTGGTTATATATATATACTTAAAAAAAAAGATGGCATTTGCCACCTAGCGCCACCTAGCTTCTATCTTACTTTCAATAGTCCTCTTTCATTTATTTCGACCCCCCCCCCCCAAATAGGGTAGGCAACCCACAGAATCAGATCTGAAAAGGGGAATGATGAGCTCATTCGTAGTAGTGATGGCGATGTTTCATCCCCCTTTGCTTCTCTGATTCTGCGATTGCCTCCCCCTTTGGATGGGGTCAAAATAAATGAAAGAGATATATGACGATCCATGGAATATAATAACTGTGACATTTAATTCACTAGGAGACACTGCATTTTATACAAGGAAACAATTTGAATCTAGGAAACAATACATAGTTTTCAGTAAAAGGGCAAAAGAAAATTCCACCCCTCTTACCCAGCTTTGCTTTCATTGCCAGGTTGCCAGGAGCTTGTGAGTGCAGTTTCAGTTTCAAAACTGAACTGCTAGCCTTTCCTTCTGCAGTGGTTGGCAACACGGGGGAACGGCACTTACCCCCTTTAGTGAAAACTATGTATTTGAATCTAGGAAGGGGATTCGAATTTCAACCTTCTATTCGAAGAAGAAGGCCAATGGCCTGTCTCCAAAGTCCAAACTTTTAGGTACAGAAATTCCTATTTTTCGTTCCACATTTGTGGCTTTGCGCCCAAATAATTGTTACACCCCCCTGGATTGACATTGGTTGCTTGATAATTATATACTTTTATCAATGAGTTTTAACGTCGGGTAACAATCCGCCTCAGCTATGATCATTCTTTAAACCTTGAATATATCTAAGAATAGTCTCTATAGTTCTCGTCGGAGGAGGGGGGCAGGGTAGAAAGAATAAATCCTTATCTTTCTCTGCAGGTGGTCAAGCTGAAGGCTGCAGCGTGAAATCGACTGAGAAAGGGATGATATACATTAGAGAATACCAATTAATAACAATAGAACTATTTTCACCTTCTTTAACACTAACCACAAAAAAAAACTATTGGTGCATTTAGAACTGTTGAAGAGTATTTTTCAAAAATACAAAATGAGCATAGGTGGAGCGGATTGTTATCCAGTATTAAAGCATAGAGAAAAAGTAGTTGTACGGGGCTAGAACTATTTTACCGTGAAACCCGGGAAATATCAATTAACTTAATTGATATTAAATTATAAATTAAGAGACCGGTACCTCATGATTTAACAACTTTGGAAGTCTGGAAGTTGTTAAACCTTGAAGTATCGGTCTTTTAATTAATAAGTTCATTTCATTTTTATTTCACCATGGTCTAAAACTTTAATATTAATGATGAATTAACTTAGTTGCAAGCATGTAGGTGATGTATATACCATATAAATTCCTGTTTTCAGTATGGCAAAATATATTTATTTCATTATTGAAATTCTACATATTTTACAAACCAAAGCGAAGGGAAGAGGTCGATTGGCAAGAATTGCATACATTAAAAAAAAAAAAAAAAAAAAAAAAAACGTTCATTTTTCAAATCATCAGTTTGCAAACTCATGCCATTTCAACCACATTTTATCAAAACTCTGGAAAAGCTGGATGAGGAGCGCTCCCTTTCCCCTTTGCCTTCATTTCAAGTTTAATTATATAACGTAATTATTCAGATTTATTCTGGTTTTTGAAAGTGGCCAATTTGCATTTCAGCCAGTTGCCCCGGTTCTAATACTGTATTAGCATACTATCTAATCTTGCTTAATGTAAAATTTAGAACCTTGTAGGAAAAAAAATAACACAAAACATATTGACCATTATGATTAAGTCTGAATATTAATTAACGAGACCGCTAATTCAAAAACCGTTAAGCCTTTTGGGAAAGCTTTCGGACCTATTAAGTCCTATAAACTGACCCCACCTCCAGTCAGAGATTGCATTTACGTCAAAGTAGAGGTACCAACCTATACCTGTAAGATAGACAGCGCGTTAAATTACCCAGCTGAAAACGAAGGCTGTACTTGGCGAAGTTATTTTGTAAAGTTTAAGATATTTAAAAAAATGACTCTAATGAGGCGAAAAATATTGTAATTTTTTTATGTATCGATGGTATATTTTTAAGACTGATTAGTAAACTTTTAATACATTTATGTTTAAAAATCATGTAGATGGCGCCTAGAAATTCCCCTTAACAATGAAACCTGAAAAATTCTAAGTATTCATATGTATAGAGAGAGAACTCTAAATATGATTTTTTGTAGTAAAAACTTCCCTTATAGAAACCCATTCTACACCTGGTAAATTAGTCTTTGGAAAAACTCGTAGCCCCATCTACATTTCATCAAAACTATAATTCAGAAAAACAAGCCGGCCCATTCAGTGATTATCAAAACATGTCGCGGTAAAACGCTTATAACTTCGAAACAAATAAACTTAGAAACATAATTTAAATTTCATTCGATTTCTGAATGTGTGTTCTACACTTCTAATTAGATCAAAAAAATTCCCGAGCCGAAATCTCCAGTGAGAAATCCAGTCAAACATAGGCTATAATAGGAGCTTAATTAAAAATACTGCGGTAATTAAAAAAATTAAAGTCTCTCGAACAGAAGTTCCGAAAAGCTCTAACGAAGAAAATAAAAGCTACATTATCAAAATATACTCAGCCGTTCTCTAGAAAAACCGACATTAACGACCCCACCTTTTGGACTTTCACGCGTTTTAATCTTCAAATATAAAATTAAATATAAAGATAAATTAAAAATTTCCTCGAACAGATCTTGCGCAATTAGTTGTAGATCAATTATTAAAATACCGAAATGGTCTGACGTACCTAGAAGCTGAGATAAAAGCTACTAAAGTCAATCTCGCTTTTCATTTTTAATCTGCGGCAATTCTACTTTTTATCCTTAGAGGAGGCTCAATTTGATTTTAAGCCCGTTTCTACTTTGTATATTTTATATTATGATTCGCTGTTATATTGTCTCTTATTGTGATTCGGAGCACATTTTCATCTGCCCAGCTATATGGAAGTTTGCGACTGTATTTTTGTTTATTGACGAATTCGAAATGTCCATACTCATAAACCAACTTCTAGGGGCTACGCCATTTGTAGTACAAATATAATGATAAATTATCGCAATAGATGGCGCGCCTGCCCCTCACTCTATCTCTCGCTCTCGTACCTATCCACGCATTACACCCGTTGCTATGGGAAACGCGTAGAGGGTAGGAATTATCGATCGCCTAGTTTGTCTCTCTCGTCATAGCGTAGCCAGTCAGAATAGGATCGGAATGGGAACTACAATACTGAGTTTCTCTCAAGAGATCGGCGCGTAAAGAGTGTACTGCAATGGAGGCTGCCCCTGCAAGTTCCTCTTCAATTCTGAATTCGTCTATTGTGAAGTTGAAAACATAAGTGAGAAGAAACTATGTGATCGCCTTAGAAAAGGAAGAGATAGTAGCCCCCTCGATAGTGTTATAGACTATGGGGGTGGTACGGCCTAAGAAGATCAAAAAATCGATAAAAATTAAATGATCCTGGTAGAGAAAAATATATGACAGCTTAATTGATACCGCCTTCTTCTAACTAATTCTTTGATTTTTAAACAGTGGCTCCAATTTGGTCGCGGTAAGAGTTTCTCTCTAAGAATAAATAAAACTAGCGAAATGTTGAGGGTTTATATGGTCAATTGTTAAAATTTGAGGTATGCCTCCTTCTCCGAGACAATAAAATGTTACAACAACGACTAAGTTACGGTGACTTTGTAGTACTGTATTCACTGCGGCGTTGGCGTTGTGCAAGAAGACGAAATACGTCATAAGATTGAAAAAACATTCATCTTTTTATCTCTCCGAGTGAACTTTAAGTTCAGGGCTAGGTTTCTGTCTTGGCCATGTTTGTGTGTCCGTCCGTCGTTCGCAAATACGTCATCAGAAGAAACGTCATCAACTTGGGCGCTTGATTTTACACTAAAATTACTATTTAAAGCTATTAGCTTCCACCTTGCTATAAAAGTAACCCCACAACGTTACTCGCTTGTTATTTAACATAGATCCACGAACGCCTTATATAGTATCTTTTGGGTGTCGAGTCTATATTAGCCTTCTGAGGTTATAACCTTTTATGAATTGAAACGTACTATTCATTTCAATAAAAATTAACTTATCTAAAAACTATGTCGCTGAAAATTAAATTTAATATAAAATACATTTTCAAAAATATTACATATTTTCTTATAGATTGATTAGATGAATGGCGCGTTTTTAGGGGTGGCCAAGATAAATTGACTTAATAAATAATAGATATAAAGGCGTGTTGACACGAGTATCCCAGCTAAAATGGAAATAAAGATTAGGTATAAAGGCGCGTTCACACAGGTATCCAAGGTAAATATTAATAAAAATTTGGTAAAAAGGCGCGTTCGCACAAGTATCCAAGATAAAATGATTCATTACATATAAATGCGCATTCACACATATATCTCATTAACAGGTTGGGAAACCAAAATATAACCTCCCCGACCCCGACGTTAAGGTAACATAATCTAACCTAAAATAAAAGATGAAAAGAAATGTAGAGTATTGAAAGAGTAGAAGAAACAGCGTGCATTTCAATCACACTTCTCTATTTCCCATCTAGGTTACGGAGTATAAGTATTTTCTCTTAAACTCAAGGATTCAGAGAATGCAAAAGAGTGTCCTGCGTTACCCATAATTATATGCAGCAGGTCGTAGATTTCTTAATATACATACCAAATGAAATGTCCTACATTACCCATAATTATATGAGGCAGGGCGTAGATTTCCTAATAGACACACCAAATTAAATCTATATTTTCAAAATAAATATTAAAATACAAGTGCTTGTAATATAAATTAACACTTGAGCATAGGCTGTACTGTGTGATTATCTTTGATATTCCACTGTTTTGATAAAGACGAAGGATATAGTCTGGGATGGCAAGGAAGACAAGGAATTAAAACGACGAAGATAAGGTAGCAAGATCCTCTTGGACAAACCAAGAAATATTCTAGACTGAATGTTCCATTTACAACCCATTGTCGGTAGATGATTGGCAATTACTTTCGGTACAGTTTTCGTCTGAAATTCTTGTTTTGACGTGCTAATAGAGGACTATTACTGATATTTTCATCATACGAGAGATCCCAGTCATTGGAAGAGTCCAAGGATGGAGCTGGTCGAGAGGTTATTTTCCAAACCGGCTGGCAAGACGTTAGTTTCCTCTCCTATGATAAAAAAAAATCTTAAAGACTGAAAATAGACTAATTTCCATACCATTAATATTTATACTTGAATAGCTCTTTTTATGTTTAGAATAACGAGGCCTGTGAAGAACTGTCGAGCTTTTACTGACTGTAGGTATCTCATATGTCGAGTCCGAAAACACTCACTGCTTGCATTTTTCAATTCTTCGTAGCCAGGCCGTCTCTTTCTGGTGATAAATGAAAGCCGTGTCGCTGCTCTGTTGACTTCAAATGGTGATGACATTCTGCGCTGGTTGATTTTCTCACTTAAGTCATTATAGCTCTCTTTCGTCTGGTCTCGTGTCGTCTCGTCTCTTCTCGTCGCCTGGTCTGCCAACGAAGTTCACTGTACACGGCTGCTTTTTATTATGAAAATAATCGGAAATGTTTCTTGGTTTTATAGTGGAGAAAAATGAAGCCTATTTTTTTTTCAACCTCAAATGTCCATTTTTTATTCGAAATTTGTTTTTTTTAAACACGGGAAACCTATTGTACTTCTGTCCAAGGAGAGTTTTCACGACTATAATTTTTCTTAAGAGGTTTAACATTTTGTATCAATCCGCCTCAGCTTTAAATCTTATGTCGTTTTTATCTTGGTTGCCCGTGTAAACCTACCTTTATTTAGAATCTTCAATCCACCCCAGTTTGCAGCAAGCCTTAGCCTATTCTGCCCGTTATACCTTTGCTTTTTGTACTAAATGATATATGAAAAACAGCTTAGCGTGTGCTGCCAACTCAAACTGGTATTAAACGGTCACATTTCTTTAAATTTTTGGACAAGGTGTTATGTTCTTACATAGACATAATAGAATAAATTAGCCATATTTCTAAGTAAAGCGATTTAAATTCAATCGCCTCAGTTTATTCGTGTACTCTACCAAAATGATCGTGAGAAAGAGGCCTCTTATCACCGAAATATAGGCGAGAAACGATTGCCCAAACAATCGAGGACGACACCATCGCGCAAGTGAGAGGGTTCACCACAATTCTAAACGCTAACGTAAACCACCCATTGGAGTATTGCATCTATGAGTACCGAATCTGTAAATCTCGTTTATATAGGCCGAGAAGAGATTTAATAAATGTAAAAAATCAAATGATAAGAAAATCGTGCCTACTTTTTAATTACTGTGAATTTGAAGGGATACTCATGATATAATATAATAGTCAAAATTAAAGGGCAGAAGAGGGCTACCTGAGTAGAAGAACCCTGTGAATGTAATTTTCAGTTATCGATAAAAAATACCATTAAAAATAGCTTATCTACTGTTTAATAAATTAAATTTTTGTTCATCAATTTAGAACCACTTAAAAAAGTTCGGCTAGGTTTATGTTTTAATCTTTTCGTAACCCATTCAGCCACCTATCTCTATATTACTTCATATATCTTACCAATCTTTTATTATTGAAATCTTTGTTTAACCAAGAGAAGCACTCGTACTCAATAAACTACACCATAAGTCTATTATTATCTCTAAGTAGCCAAATAAGGCCTCTCGATTGGGCATCTATGTCTACAAAACGTTTCGTCAGGGCTAGCTCGCGATTTTGAAAATATTCTCGAACCCAGCGCCACTGGTTGAGTATGAAGGAAAATAAACCAGTTTATTTTATTTTTTCTATCGCCGAAATGGCTTTACAGAACAGGTTTTCTCTTTTTCAACAACTCCCCTGATTTCTGAACGTCTAATGCTATTTATACACCCGCACCTCCGTAAGTCGCTTTCTATGAGATAGACGGGGGAATAGATTCATAAGGAATGAAAGGCTAGAGTGATTCTGACCGTCAGGGTGGTCTAAAAAATTAAATATTTCTTGGAATAGGAAAATTTTCGGGATTTAGCCCCTTGCATAGAGTGGTTTGGGGGGACGCATTTTTTAAATGAAAACCAAATACCCCTTGTTGTTGGTGTTCAGGCTTGCCTGGTACTATACGAGATAAAAGAAATGTCGGCATCGGCGTTCAAGTATGTTAAAGTTAAGGTGAAACGTGGTATAGGTCTGAAGTATACAGAGATACCTCCCATAGATAGCATTTTTAGCTGGCTATTTAGTGATAATAATAGACTTATGACTATACTTTCTCTCTATTAACTCGAATTCAATGGATATTCCTTATCATTCTACTATTTAAGAAATAAAATGTTTGTTTACCATTTTGAAGCAATTAATAAAGCTAGGCTAAGCTTATGATTTCACCCTTTTGTAACCAATTCAGGCACCTTACTTTCTATTACTTCATGTACTTTATCAATATTTCATTATTTAAATCTGTGTTTAACTAAAGATATTCTCGTACTCGGAACAAGTCTTATCAAATTTTGTCAAAGTATCTTTGTCTCTATTAATTCGGATTCAGTGGACGGTGGGATCTTGAATACCGTGTAAACGCACTTTTATATAGATTCTTCAATCCATCCCAAGTTTGCAGCAAGCCTTAGCCTATACTGCCCGTTATACCTTTGCTTTTTGGACTAAATGATATATTGAAAACAGCTTAGCGTGTGCTGCCAACTCAAACTGGTATTAAACGGTCACATTTCTTTAAATTTTTGGACAATTTCTTAAATATCTTCTAAACTATCTCGAATTTTAAATTGATTTTTCAGTTTCGTTATTAATTGAATTCAGTTAAACAATATTATTATTTTAAATTAAAATTTAAATGCATTATACACTTCAATTCACTAAAATATATCGCGGCATAAGGCCAAAATAGTTAGAGCATGGAAAAGGGGTATATATAGCTTTCGCGAACCTTTAATCATCGAGCGAGTAACCGAGAAGAGTTGGGGAACACCCCCCCTTATCAACGTCTAGACGTTTATCGTAACCCTAGGCATTCGGTAACTGAACCACAAAGACCCGTAGAGGGAGGAGTTGAGTGGAGTGGAAGGATGAAGTGAACCATATCAGTGAGGGACGCCTCGCTAGTATGGCCCGCTGAGATCGGAAACTGGAGGTTGGACCTTGGTGTGGGGATGGTCGTAGGTGATTATAACAGTGGGAGACGTCCCATTGCGTATAATCGCCATCAACTGTCCAGCATCGAGGTTTGACCGTAAAGTGGATGGTGAAAGGCGATAATATGCAATTGGAGACGTCCTGTTGTATATAATTGCACGACACCTGAAACTCAATGTGGCAGCCACGCTTAAAGTAGGTTCAACGGAATTGAACGATAAGCTGGCATGATTATGTCTCTAGACTTTTGGCTCTACGAGCTAGGTCACGTGATTTCCCTTTACACAGGATATCCGCTTACACAGGAAGATACACACAGTGTAAAACCTCTCCCTAAACTAAAGTTCTGACGGAGAGGTAAAAAAACATATATTAGATATAAAGCCGGATTCACACGGTTATCCAAGCTAATTAAATAAAGATTAGATGTAAATGCCCGTTCACAAGTGATTGTCGAACGCTCTTCCACGTTACCAGTAGTTCTTAGTAAAATAATATGAGAGAAAAATCCCTTTTCTTCAGAGGTATATATATAATTCGTCGTTATTAAGGGCTGTCGCGAAAGAGATAAAAAGGTAGCTTGTGAATGTTTCGGTTCTGGTGTGTCATTAATGAAAACTCGGAAACAACGAACCAGAACTCGTGAACGAGATAGTAAGGAAGGTGATTCGTGTTGAGTTCTAATCTTTCAGTAATAAAAAACAGGTTTATAAAACCTGATTTGAGTTTGCAATGACTGCGAGTTTGCTAGCAATCGGGGATATTCGAATGTACGTCTTTCCCAACATATTACATAAAAAACGCTCACGGTCATATATTCGGCTCGAGATATTTCCGCAACTTCGTGTATAAAGGAATCTCGAGATGCCATTCAAATTGTTTAAAGAGCCTTTATGAATGCATAACACGCCCCTGCTATAGCATCATTTCTTTCAGCTTCTTTTACAATGGCAGAGGTCTAGCTATTTCTATGGGCTTGACCATCTTGTTTTAACTGCAAACGATATGCTTTTACCATGCTGTTATGTTTTAAGAAAAACGAGCTTAATACGAATTTCGATGGTGGAAGTTTGTGGGGGTGGTACAGGTGCGCTAGCTCACCCAAACCTAGTTTTCGGAAGAGCAGTTCCGAAAACTGCAGCCTCGATTTCCAAAAAAAACAGCGGTGAAGCTCTAAACTGCTCTTTTAATAATAGTGGCCGCTGTTTAGGGAATTGGCGACCGCTGTTTTGGGAAATTGCAGAGCTTTTCTCTTAAATACGATGTTCGGCTCAGATACAACCTTGGGAATGGACCTCTTACCTAGCCCAATACGAGGTATTCGTCATTCATCCAACGTATTACCTAAACTAACCAAGCCAAACTATTAAATAGTAATCGTCCTTCATCCAACCATGGGAATTTTGAATGTCCTAACCTAACCTAACCCAATACGAAAAATTGGCCCTTCTTCAAACCTTGGGAATGAGTGTCTAACTTAACCTAACCCTGCCAAACCATTTCAAAGTATTCGTACGTCATCCAACCATAGGAATGGATGTCTATCCTAGCCTAACCTAATCTTACCCAGTACGAAGTATTCATCCTTCATGTTTCAACTTTACTTAACCCAGCCAAACCAATATAAAATATTCGTCCATTATCCAACCTTGCGAATTGACGTTTTACCTAACGTAGCCAAGACAAACCATTAAAATGTAGTCGTCCTTCATCCAACCATGGGAATTATTGTCTATCCGAATCTAACTCCACCTAACCCAATACGAAGTATTCGTCCTGTAAAGGCCCGTTTACAAAAGAGCGGCAAGCTTAAGCGTAAGCCGATGCATGGAACAATAACAAGAGGAAGCATAGGTTCCAAAATCT
Organism: Odiellus spinosus; assembly: GCA_963920705.1. Lineage (NCBI taxonomy): Eukaryota > Metazoa > Arthropoda > Arachnida > Opiliones > Phalangiidae > Odiellus > Odiellus spinosus. The sequence goes on along the minus strand of CAWUCO010000146.1, from coordinate 249,195 downwards.
AATTTTTAAACGATGTATGAACCTATGCCTCCTGTTGTTATTGCAACATGCATCAGATTACGCTTCAGCTTTCCACTCTTTTGTAAATGGGCCTTAAAGCTTGGGAATGGACGTCTAGCCTAACCCAGCCAAACCATTACAAAGTATTCGTGCTTCATCCAACCATAGGAATGGATGTCTATCCGAAACTCACCTAACCTAACCCAACGTAACCCAATACGCAATACAATTATTTGTCCTTCATCCAGCCTTGGGAATAGATATCCATCCTAACCTTAAAATAACTAATCTTTCCCTGGGGTTATTTTACTAAACTCTGGTTCGATCTTAAATAAATTAGCAAAACTTTGGTGTTTTAAAATAGTTTAATAGTTGAAAAAAAAAAAAAATGGCTTCGAACTTGCCAGGGCACTCTCCTTTTTTTGCTTAGTTTCTCTATTTCTCACCAGATGAATTCTTTCGCTCGGGCTTAGGTAGTTAAAATATCTACCCTCTACTACAATGGCCCGGAGAATCACAGCGTGAGCTTTACTATAGGGAGAGTCCGTTTTTCGGGGGATTTTATTGATTATTTTTGCTCATAGCGTCAAGTTCGAAAACTCTAAATTTAAAGAGCTTGTTTCACAGATAATTATAAAAGCACAAAAAAGTAAAAGTTTAAAGAATTTCCACAAATTCCCCTCCATGAACGACAGTTCATGTTTGTGTCTCGTTAGTGGGAATTCGGATTAATTTATTGCCTGGTAATTTCAATGAACATACGCGCACTTTAGAATCGCGTCCCTCAAAAACTTCTTCCACTCGCGCCATTTGCCATTGCTGTCTTGGAAGGTTGGCATCGTTGACAAGTACGACGTCTCCAATTTTTATTGAACCGCGCTTTGAGAGGTCAACGTTGTGGGCTGAACTTAACAGCAAGAGATACTCCCGCTTCCATTGATTCCAAAATTTGTTTTGGAGTGTTTCTTTATATCTCCATCTTACTCGAAATCACGTTTGTGGGGTTAAAGTTCGAATCTGGGGGTAGTGACGTTAATCGACGTCCTATTAAAAAATGTGCGGGTGTCAGACAACAAGGTTCACTGGCTTCGCTATACTGATACGTCAGTGGCCTTGAATTTACCACGGCTTCAACTTCAGTAATGACGGTTTGCATTTCGTCGAAATCAAGCAAAGCTTTATTAAGCGTCTTCTTTAGCGCTGTCTTTACTGTCTTTACTTGTCTTTTGTAGAAGCCACTCCACCAAGGAGACCTCTCGGCTATGAATTTCCAGACTATGCCTGTTTTTCCGAAAAATTCATACAATTCCGGTTTTTTGATATTTTTCCAAATGGCAATTAAATCGCGATCTGCTTTCTTAAAACTCAGGGCATTGTCAGAGTACATGATTTTAACTAATCCTCTTCTGGAAATGAATCTTCTCAATGCAAATAGAAAGGTTGGGGTCGACATTTCAGTCACCAGACGCCGCACGTAAATAAGCAAATATATGCTTTATATGGGGGTTCTCCCTTTAAGTACAACGGTCCGGCAATTTCTACCCCTGCTACTTCGAAGCTGGCTGCGGTTGTTATTCTATCCATGGGTAGAGGGCGGTCTCTTCTTTCAGAGATTTCGCGTTCCAAGCTTTGCAGGTAAGACAACTAGAGAGTCTTTTCTTAACTTTTTGTCTCCCTTGGAGAATCCAAAACGTTTCCTTGACTTGTGCTAGAGTATTTGCTAATCCTTGGTGATACACTCTTATGTGAGCTTCGTCTATTATCAAGTCTGGCTTTCAAGTCCAACAATTTTTTCTTTGGTTCTTCCGCTGTTAAATTTACCGCTAATTGAGCGCAATCGACGTAGTTTTTTCTCAATTGGGTCTTGTACTCAATTTCTTCTTCTGGCTGTAGCTTTTCTAACCGTTTTTCTGGCCATTCTTCTCGCTTTTTTGTTAGCCAACTTGGGCCTTTCCACCACACTTCATTTTTTGCCAAATCTCGTACTTTTTCACCTCGAGTGACGTCTGACGGATTGTCTTTTCCCTTGCAATACGTCCACGAATCTGGTTCAGTTAATGCTTGAATGTCTACCACTCTATGTGCAACCATAGGTTTCCATTTTCTTGATATCCCGTGAATCCATTTAATTACTGTCTGAGAATCCGACCAGAAACTTATCTTCTCTCTCGGCGCCTTGAAAACTTGATTTACTCTTTTAGCTAGCTTCGCTCCTACTAGGGCTGCCATTAATTCTAATACTGCTATGCTTTTTATAGGCGCTACTCTTTTCTTGGACGTAAATAACCAGCTGGTAATTTTTCCTTCTTTCGACGTAATTCTCGCGTAAATTGCTGATCCGTAAGCAGCTTCGCTAGCATCGCAAAAGCAATGCAACTCTTTGTCTTCTATTTTTCCTTCCTCTAGGTTCGAAAGGCAGTGTCTTGGCGTCGAAATTAGGGTTAGGTCTGGTAGCTCTGCCAACCAGCTTCTCCACGCTTTCGCTATTTCTTCTGGCAAAGGTTGGTCCCATCCCTTTCTTTGCAACCATAACTCTTGAAACATTATCTTGACTCTGACTGAATATGGAGATAATAGGCCGAGAGGGTCGAAAATCCTTAGCAAGCTTCTTTTTGTGTCTTGAAATTCCGGAATACTTTTGATCAACGAATCTACTCGGAATCCAAAAGTATCTTCCCTGTCGTTCCAGATAACGCCTAATACCATTTGACTTTTGGTACTGCCTTTCAATAGAAGTTTCTCTTCATTTGGTTCGAGTTCCCAATTTTCTTCTTTAATTCTTTCTCTGACTTCTGTTGAGCTAGTTCTCCACTTTCTGAGTTTCATGGTGGCTTTCCCCATGATTTCTTTTGCTTCCACGGCTCTTTGGTACGCCGACGTTGCGTCATCCGCTCCACTTGTTAAATCGTCGACAAACATGTCGTTGTTCAGAATTTGGTAAGTTTCGGGAAATCTTTCTTCGTACTCTTTGATGTGAAACTTTATCGTTGCCGCTAGGTGATAGGGGCTTGACGTGACCCCAAACACCGTACGCGACAGTTTGGTCTCGCCGATTCGGTCTCGCCGATTTGGTCTCGGGACATTTTGGTCTCGAGACAATTCGGTCTCGAGACAGTTCGGTCTCGCGACAGTTTGGCCTCGCCGATTTGGTCTCGGGACATTTTGGGCTTGGGACCATTTGGTCTAGCGACTTTTTGGTCTCTGGACATTTTGGTCTCGAGACAGTTTGGTCTCGGTTCAGTTTGTTGTTTAATTCGTTTTTTAACTTACACCCGAAAATAAAAATGTGTTGAAGAATGGTTATGATAATTGGAATAATGCTTCTGTATAACCTAACCTAGGCTAGGATTCTTTGTTCTAGCCCAAACTATCTCGAGACCAAACTGTCTCGAGACCAAACTGTCTCGAGACCAAACTGTCTCGAGACGAAACTGTCTCGAGACCAAATTGTCTCGAGACCAAACCGCTCCAAGACCAAATCGGCAAGACCAAACTGCCCAAAGACCGAAGGGTCTCGAGACCAAATAGGCAAGACCAAACCGTCTCGAGACCAAAGCGGTTAGACCAAATCGACCTGTCCCGCCCCAAACATTGTGAGTGGACTATTTAAATTTAGAGACACTAAAGACATCTAGTGTCCAAATAAATAATATTGTGTATTTTGTAAGAGAACTGCGTAGTTTTTTCGTCAGTTCTCCTACGACGTTAAAAGGAGTAGTGCGTAACAAAGATTAAAAGCTACATTAAATGAAAACCTTTGTAATTTATTTCATAAACCCAGTCAAAATAACAGGTTATTGGCCTAACACGTTCCGAATGCGCGTAAAAGGAAGAAATACCGCTTAAGTGGAATATTTTACTGGAGGTTAATTTTGTTGGAAAAGCTGACTCATCAAAACAATTTCATAAATTACAAAAGCTGAAGTATATACAAGAGCAACATAATGGGAGACGATTACAAGGTAGAAAAATTAAATTCTAATAATTACCGACACTGGTCGATGAGAGCGCAGGGCTTATTAGAAGCTAAAGGATGTTGGAGCGCAGTGTCACCAGGATTTGGTGCTGATGTAACAGCGGCTCAAAATGTGTTGGATCACAAAGCTAAATCTATCTTCTATATGATTGTGAACGATGAAGGATTAGACGATATCTCAGATTGTCAACGCGCCAAAGATATATGGGAGACATTAGCAGAAGTACATACAAAATTTGACACCTGGCATGGTTTATTGTTGTTGAAAGAATTCGTAGTGTGCATGAAGAAAGACACGGAAACTATTGGAGAATATTTAACAAGACGCACAGCTCTTTATCACAAAGTGAAGAACGCAGGATTTGTTTTCGAAGAGACTGTTTTGGCAGGGTTTGCTATTCTAGGATTACCGAAACACTACGAATTTCTATCTCGTAGTCTTCGCATAGACAATGACGATTTGACAATGTCAAATATAAGATCTAAACTCAACGAAGAAGAGAAAAGAATAGAATTTTCGAAGAAAAACGAGATAGAAAATGACAGTAAAGAAACCAAGGCTCTCACTACAAGAAATCAATATAGAGGTATAGATAAAGGTCGGAGCTTCCGTGGAGGAAATAGAGGAGGATTTAAAGGAGGATCATCTCGATATTATTCCAACAAACCCGAAGCGACAGGTTTTACCAGAAGAGAACAAAGTTCGAGAATGCCACCAAAAGAAGAAAGTAGAGATCTTTAAAACCGAAGATGTTATCTATGTCTAGAATTCGGACACATAGCTAGAGATTGTCCTTACGGAGAGGAAGATAAAGAAAAGAAAGAGAAGGAGAAAATTAATTCAACAGCTTCAACAGCTACAAACGTGAAACATTCAGCATCGAAAGCTTTGGCATACCATGAAACTGAAAATAGGCAAGTTTACGAAGCACCTTTATCGAAGAAGAAACTAAAGTAGAAGTAGCCGGAGGTGGCATTTTAATTGCAACAGGAAGAGGAAATGTACGTCTACTCTTAAACGAAAACTGCGGTGGATGGTTATTAACTTTAAGGAATACTCTATACGTACCAGAACTTGGGGAAAACCTACTTTCAGCTTCCCAAATTACAGATAGAGGTTTGCAAATTGAATTAAATGAAGAAAGAGCTATAATTGGAAAAGGAGATGAGATTATTGCCACAGGATATAAAGTTGGAAGCCTTTATTTTTTTCATGAAACGCTACCTTAAACCAAGAGTACAAAAGTAATACTGTCTGAGTCTAAGGAAGAATCACGAGTGACTAGCGAGAAAAATACTCAAACACTAGACTTATGGCACAGACGTCTAGGACACTTACACGTTGCAGGTGTAAAACAATTAGAAGTACTACACACCATCGAAATTGAAATAAACACGAACCAAATACCGGGTCGCTGTGACATTTGCATGACGGGAAAACTTAAAAACTTACCTTTTCCAAAGAAAAGTTTATAGCGAGAAAGAGAACCATTACGGCTCATACATTCTGACGTGGTTGGTCCCTTAAAACCTACTTCGAAGGGCGGAAGTAACTATTTTGTTACTTTTATCGATGATTATTCCCGCTATGCAGAAATTCATTTGATGACACGTAAAAATGAAGTTCAAGAAAAATTTCACACATATCGCAGACGAGTGGAAACTTATCACGGCAAGAAAATATGTACACTACGAAGTGATAACGGCGGTGAGTATCTCAGCAATTCGTTCAAAAAAGACTTATCGAAACTAGGCATAGATCGCCAGCTTACGGTACCGGGAACACCGCAGCAGAATGGAGTAGCCGAAAGGTTAAACCAAACACTTGTCGACACAGCTCGTTGTATGCTTCTTGAATCGGGCATGTCTACCTCATTCTGGGCTGACGCCATTCAAACAGCAGCTTATGTACGGAACCGATGTCCGACTGTAGCTAATATGAACGAATGTCCACTGGCGCTCTGGAAGAAAAGACCTGTAGATATTACTCACCTACGAGTTTGGGGTTGTCGTGCATGGGCCATAAACAAGCACCGCGACACAAAATTATCACCGAAAGGGATTCCATGTATACTCCTGGGTTACGATGTTGCGGCCAAGGCCTATCGTTTATGGAATCCTGTAAATGACGAAGTCTTTATCAGTCGCTCTGTTACATTCGATGAATCTTTATTTCCCATGAAGCACGTCCATCAAATTGCAAACCACACGACGGTACCGCTGGCTGATGTTCTTTGGCATGTTTTCGAGAAAGATCCTAAGGCTGGGGACGTCAATGACGAGGATGGGAGTAGCCATGAAGATTAAAACGGAGAAAGCAGTAGTCATGGGGACGAAAATGAAGAAAACAGTAGCATTGAGGAAGAAAATGGCGAACCTGAACAAAATCACCAAGAGGATCCAGAACACAACACCTCACGGGCAGGAAGACCATTACGAAGACCAGCTTGGATGAAAGATTATGTTATTGACATAAAAGACAACGAAACAAAATGTAACCAAGTAAAGGCGAATGATGTAAAGGCCGTGCGATCCAAGGACTACGAAAGAAGCACTACACGGCATAGACTCAAAGAAATGGAAAGAAGCCATGGTAGAGGAAACTAAAAATCTCTTGAGAAATAACACGTTCGAATTCGTGAAAAGACCAAGGTATTAGAAGACCATTAGAGGAAAATGGATATACAAAACAAAGTACGACGAACAAGGACAATTAGCCACATATCGAGCCAGACGCAAAGACCAGGTCTGCACTATAACCAAACATACGCTCCCGTAGTTATGATGAAATGCATGAGAATTTTATTTGGTATAGCAGCCGAAAGAAAATGGCAAATTCACCATATAGACATTACAGCAGCCTATTTAAATGCAGAACTAGAAGAAGAGGTTTATATGGAAATTCCGGAAAACCTTGAAGAAATTTCCGAAGAAATAATACCCTCGGCTGATTTTCAACAAAACGAAGATCTTGTTTTAAAACTACGCAAAAGCTTATACGGTCTACATCAATCCGGCAGACTATGGAATCGACACTTAGACAAAGTTCTTCAAAAGGAAGGATTCAAACGTTCCAAGGCTGATCCTTGTGTTTACTATTTAACTGGACGAGAACTAATAATAACGACGTACGTCGATGATGAGGTACTATACGGAACTATTGAAGAAATCAACAAAATAAAAACAGAGTTAGCCAAACATTTGGAAGTAAAAGATCTAGGAGAAATCCGAAATATATTATATATATATATATATATATATTATATATAAGAAGGCTCCTATGCGTTGGACCAATCACAATACGCGAAAGAAATCCTAAAGGACATGGGAATGCTAGATTCCAAGAGTACAGCAACTCCACTAGCCCTCGGAGTAAAATATTCTAATTGTGAAGGGAACGAACTAGATGAAAAAATGGCATCATTGTATAGACATGTAATTGGAAGTCTTGTGTATCTTGCAACGCATACTAGGCCAGATTTAGCGTTTGCTTCAACTTTCATGAGCTAGTTTAGTCAAAGACCATCTCATGAACATTGGACCGGACTGAAACACGTCCTCAGATATCTAAATGGAACAAGAAACTTATCGTTGCGATTCAAGCAAACAAACCAAAAGGCTGAAGTTTTTACAGATGCAGACTGGGGATCTGATGTCACAGACCGAAAATCATTCAGCGGGTTCGTAATAAAGTTAGGACGAGCAATCGTAAGTTGGACAAGTAGAAAACAAAGATGCGTCGCACTTAGCACTGTGGAATCAGAATTCGTGGCGCTAAATGAAGCAATAAAAGAAAGCTGTTGGTTGCAAAACCTACTAGGAGAAATTGGACAAAGTCAATTAGTTGGTTCGCCAATAAGAGTAAATATAGATAATCAAGGTGCTATAAAATTAGCAGAAAACCCAACCACATCGGAACGATCCAAGCATATAGACCTAAGACTATTTCACGTAAGAGATCTCATTGAAGAAAAGAACATTCAACTATTCTACGTGAAAACAGATTTAAATCTTGCAGACCAATTAACAAAGATAATTCCAGGTCCAAAGATGAAACAACATTTGAAGATGATGGGGATCGCTGATCCAGGAGGGGTGTGAGTAGACTATTTAAATTTAGAGAACTTTTAGAGACACTAAAGACATCTAGTGTCCAAATAAATAATATTGTGTATTTTGTAAGAGAACTGCGTAGTTTTTTCGTCAGTTCTCCTACGACGTTAAAAGGAGTAGTGCGTAACAAAGATTAAAAGCTACATTAAATGAAAACCTTTGTAATTTATTTCATAAACCCAGTCAAAATAACAAACATGACTCTGGTCAACCGGTACACGATGGGCTCTTCGACAGATTTGCCGCCAAAGAAATCGTGTAGCGTCTCTGTCTTCTGGAGCTACTGTGATTTGCAGAAAGGCATGCTCTATATCTGCCGTTAATGCGATTTTCTTCATTCTGAATTTCAATAGAATTTCGAACTGGTATGGAATTAAGTTGGGCCCCGGTAACAAGACTTCATTTAAGGAAAGTTTGTTCCCCTCGTGCGACGAAGCGTCGAATAATACGCGTAGCTTTGTCGTCTCTCTCTCTGGATTAACCACCGGTTGGTGTGTAATGTAGTATACCGGTCCCTTGCTCTCTCTTTCATCTTTTGGTACCCTTTCTATAATTCCCTTTCTTTCGTAATCTTCAATTACGGTAGAACCTTTTTCGAAAAGATTAAAATCCTTTCGGAATCTTTTACAAAGTCCTTCTGATCTTCTTTTTGCCATATTTAAGTTGGTTCCTAGCCTTGGTTTAGCATCGGTCCAAGGTAACTTGATTTGATATCGACCATCTTCTAAAGTTACTGTGTTTTCAAATAATTTTATGGCTTCTTTTTCACCCTCGTTCATGGTCTCCTTTCCGGTCTCGAAAATTCCCAGTGATTCGATTACCCAAAATGCTTTTAGACTTTCTCCTTAATCATGGCGACTGTTCCATGATTAAGTTGATCGAGCTCGCTGGCTCCTCTGTGTCTAAGGTCATAAGTGGACATGTAGCCGTGCTTGGTCCTTGTACCACCCAACCAAAAAGGCTTTCCGTGGCTACTAAGGAATCATTTAATCTATTTGCTTTGGTGCTAAATATTTTCCAATAATAATCGGATCCAATTAAAAGACCGATTTCTCTTTTAGATTTTAACCTTTCTTCCACATCTTCCGCTAAATTCATTTTATTTTCTTTAAAATGCTTCACTATCTCTTTACTCGGGACTAGGATATTTGCCGCGCTGATTTCCGGTGATTCTACCGCTTCTATCTCTATTGACTTTTCGTCGTGGATGCTCTTTACGACGAGACGTACTCTTCTAGTTAGTACTGACGTAGGTTTTTTCGCCCCGAAGGGGAAATAGTTCAGCTTTATCTCTCCTACTACGGGTAGCTCTAGTTTTTCCGACAAATCCTTTGTTATAAATGTGCGTTGACTCCCCCCGTCAATCAAACATCTGGCGACTGCTTGTTTCTCATTTCCCTTCAATAATACAGTTTGCAGTAAAATTCTACTAGATGGGCTAGGGGTGTCTTTTTGTACGACGGTGTTGTTCGCCGAATCTTCAGTTTTCGCTTTTCTTTTTTTCGCCCTTTTCTCTAGTTTCACACATTGCCATGTGGTGGCGTCTCTGGCAGTGTTTGCATGTTATTTTCGATACGCATCTTACTGACATATGCCCTTCTTTCATGCATCGAAAACACTTTCTCTTTTTTTTAAGAATTTCTAGTTTTTCAGCAATTTTCTTAGATTTGCAATCTTCGGCGCTGTGAGACGCTTCGCAAAACGGACAACTTATTTCTACTCCATTACTTAAATGCGCTTGACGAAAACTGTTTTCTTCTCTGGTTATTGGACTCCCTATAATTATTTCTTTCTTGTCCCTTGTATTGATAATCTCTATGACGATCTCTACCGCTACTCTGTTCGCTTTTTTCGCTAATATTTGTAAAAGCTTGGGCTATCTCTTGACTCTAATTCATTTTGAATAAATTCCAACAATTAATGAACCTTTAGCTGACTCGTTTTCCCAATTTTTCGACCATAATCCAAGGCTAATTCGTAAGGTATCATCTTTGTAATTATATGATGTAGGAATCCTCCGTCTGTTATTCTTCCTAGCGATTCCAAACTTCTACTACGCATAGATCGTAAAACGTGCGTAACGCCGCTATATCTCCTTTTCGTCGAACGGGGTTCAAGCTAATAATATTGTTCATGTGTGCGTTTACGATAATATCATCGCTTCCAAATCTTTCCTTCAATATCGTAATCGCCTTGTCGTACTTTAGTTCCGTTAATGCTAATCCGGCTACCGCCGTCGATGCCGCTCCTCCCATATAAGATTTTAAATAATTGTATTTATCTACCTTTGTTAACGCTCCGTTTAGATGGATTGAAACTTCGTACTGATTCCAAAAATTCTGCCATTTACTTGGATCACCAGTATACTTTTCTAAGTTTATACGCGGGAGTTTCAAAGTAACTTGCTGGACAGATAGTCCTTATTGATTAACTTGACTCGGTGGCGTTTGAATTTGGGTGGTGGATGGCGTAGAACTCTGGCTCTGGGATGAAGTCGATGCTCCGCTTACACTCGCTGCACTTGGTAGCGCTATATTGGGCATCGTGGCTGGGGTTCCTGGCGGGATTATTTGAGGAATGATGGCGACATCTAAGGCTCTCTCTGCGTCGTCTCGGCAATCGTTAATGTTATCCTCGTATCTTTGGGCACCATTTAACTCTTCATCTAATTCAGCTAATGGCGTTAGGTTGCATATTTGTTCGTCGAGTTCTTTTAACTCTCCTTCTCTGGTTGCGAGATGCTGTAGATTTCTCTCAATATCTCCTTTTACTATTAATGTCCTTTTAAGATCATCCTTTAACTTATTGATGTATCTGGTAACATTTGTTCTCTTCGCCGTTCTTGTTCTTTTCAGGCGCTCTAACTCTTCTTCGGGCGTCATTTTTTTCTTACTTTTCTAATTATAAACTATTTTCTCTCTCTAATTACTACTATATCTAAAGATCCCGGGTTTCGGCACCATAAAATAACTAATCTTTCTCTGGGGTTATTTTACTAGACTCTGGTTCGATCTTAAATAAAAGAGCAAAACTTTGGTGTTTTAAAATAGTTTAATAGTTGAAAAAAAAAATGGCTTCGAACTTGCCCGCTTAGATTCTTTTTGCGAAGTGCCCTTTTGAAAAGGGGACTCTCCTTTTTCTTTCTTAGTTTCTCTATTTCTCACCAGATGAATTCTTTCGCTCGGGCTTAAGTAGTTAAAATATCTACCCTCTACTACAATGGCCCGGGGAAACACAGCGTGAGCTTTACTATAGGGAGAGTCCGTTTTTCGAGGGTTTTTATTATTTTTGCTTAAAGCGTCAAGTTCGAAAACTCTAAATTTAAAGAGCTTGTTTCACAGATAATTATAAAAGCACAAAAAAGTAAAAAAGTAAAAGTTTAAAGAATTTCCACAAACCTAACTTAACCCAGCCAAACCAATACGAAATATTAGTCCTTCATCCAAGCATGGATTTCTTACCTAACCTAACCAAGCCAAACCATTATAAATAATCGTCATTCATCCAACCATGGGAATTTATGTGTATCCTAACCTTACCCAATACAAAGTATTCGTCCTTCATTAAACCTTCGTAATGGGTGTCTAGCCTAACCTAACCCTGTCAAACTGTTATGAAGTATTCGACCTTCATCCAACTTTGGCAATGTACGTCTAGCCTAACCCAGTGAAACCATTACGGTGTCCGTCCACCATACAACCTTGGGAATATACGTCTGTCCTATCCTAAACTAACACAGCCAAACCATAACACAGCATTCGTTCTTCATCGAACCTTCGGAATGGATGTCTACCCTCACCTAACCTTAGAGCTCGGAATCGGATATCCATTATCTTTTCGTATATTTCCTGATATTTTATTTTCGGAAAAATTTGTTTCTAACTAAAAAATTAAATTTGTAAATGCATAAGGTTTTTTCGAAGATAATTATTTGGCTCTACGAGCAAACTACTCGTATCCAAACGTAAAACAATGGATAAGAAAATTCACATTTCTAGAATTTAATTTAGAATATAAAATATGTCAAATTGACTTTAAATTTGAAGAATATAAATAAAACAACGAAACTAAGATTATATAATAATATTTTTATTCATTAATTTTCAGGAAAATAAATTTTCAATTTTTTTATCCGAACACGGATAATGTTCAAGGATAAAAACATTTTCGGACGAAAACTAATATGGATTTTGTTTTTACTTTATCTTCGAATGAGTTATCTCGAATGAAAAATAGTTTATTTTTAATCAAAAAGGTAATATACATCAGAATTTAGAATATATCCAATTAATAAAATATATACGATCTCCGTCCTATAACTTATGTTGGAAACAAGACTTAACCTTTAATTCCTGGTGACGCCATCTATAGAATATAGACATACAAAAGAACAATAAACGGAGAGCTTGTCTTTACCTCCCCGACTGAACTTTAGTTCAGGGGGAGGTTTTACACTGGTCGTGTCTGTCTGTGTGTCACTTCCGGCGTAAGGGGATATCCTGTGAGGGGATATCACGTGACCTAGCTCGTGGAGCCAAAAGTCTAGAGACTTAATCATGCCAGCTTATCGTTCAATTCCGTTTAACGGGAATTACCTCCTTTAAGCGTGGCTGCCACATTTAGCTTCAGGTGGCGTGCAATTATATACAACAGGACGTCTCCCATTAGATATTATCGCATTCCACCATCCACTTAAGGTCGAACCCTGATGCTGTACAGTTGAAAGCGATTATAAGCAATGGCACGTCTCCCACTGTTATAATCACTTCCGACCATACCTACACCAAGGCCCAACCTCCAGTTTCTGATCTCAGCGGGCCAATCTAGCGAGGCGTCCCTCACTAATATGGTCCACATCAATCTTCCACTCTCCAGATATCGCCCCACCTAGGGGTAAATTAGCGTTGCCTTCCAAGTGCCTAAGGTTACGATAAACGTCTAGACTTTGAAGGGAGGGGGTGTTCCTCCCAACGTCATGGCCACATCACTCGATTAATAAAGGCCTTAGAACGGTTTATATACTACCTTTTTGGTGTGAATGCAAATGAGCCTGATGGTGTGATATCGTTTAAGGAAATGAAACGCAAGATTAATTTATTTTATAATTAAAAATATCAAAATGGTTCAACTTAATCCCTTAACCTCAAGGATTCAGAAAATGCAAAAGAGTGTGCTACGTTAAAAATAATTGTATGCGACAAGTCGTAGACTTCTAATAGACACCAAATGAAATGTCCTGCGTTACCCATAATTATATGCGGCATGGCGTTGTTTTCTTAATAGACACACCAAATGAACTGTTTATTTTCAAAGTAAATATGTAAAATACAAATACTTGTAATATAAATTAACACTTGAGCATAGGCTGTACTGTGTGATTATCTTTGATTATCCACTGATTTGATAAAGACGAAGGATTTAGTCTGGGATGGCAAGGAAGACAAGGAATTAAAACGACGAACATATGGTAGCAAGATGCTCTTGGACAAACCAAAAAATATTCTAGACTGAATGTTCCATTTACAACCCATTGTCGGTAGATGATTGGCAATTACTTCCGGTAGAGTTTTCGTCTGACGTGCTCATAGACGACCATTACTGATATTTTCATCATACGAGAGATCCCAGTCATTGGAAGAATCGAGAGGCTATTTTCCAAACCGGCTGACAAGACATTAGTTTCCACTACTATGATAAAAAAAATATCTTAAAGACTGAAAGTAGACTAATTTCCATATCGTTAATATTTATACTTGAATAGCTTAGAATAACGAGGCCGTATGAAGAACTGTCGAGCTTTTACTGACTTTAAGTATCTCATTTGTCGAGTCCGAAAACACTCACTGCTTGCATGTGTTAATTCTTCGTAGCCAGGTGTCTCTTTCTGGTGATAAATGAAAGCCGTGTCGCTGCTCTGTTGACTTCAAATGGTGATGACATTCTGCGCTGGTTGATTTTCTCACTTAAGTCATTATACCTCTCTTGCGTCTGGTGTGGTGTTGTCTCATCACGTCTCCTGGTCTACTAACGAAGTTCACTGTACACGGCTGCTTTTGATTATGAAAATAATGGGAAATGTTTCTTGGTTTTATATGTGTAGAAAACCGAAACCTATTTTTTTTTCAACATCAGATGTCCATTTTTATTCAAATTTTTTGGTTTTTTAAACACGGGAAACCTTCTGTACTTCTTATCAAGGAGAGTTATCACGACCATAATAAAATCTTGCATACTTTTTAATTACGGTGAATTAAGGTGAATTTGATGGGATACTCATGATATAATATAATAGTCAAAATTAAAGGGCTGAAGAGGGCTACCTGAGTAGAAGAACCCAAAGAATGAAATTTTCAGTTATCGATAAAAAATACCATTAAAAATAGCTTAAAATTTACTGTTTAATATATAAAATTTTTGTTCATCAATTTAGAACCACTTAATAAAGCTCGGCTAGGTTTATGTTTTAACGTTTTCGTAACCCATTCAGCCACCTTTCTCTCTATTACTTCATATAACTTATCAATCTTTCATTATTGACATCCTTGTTCAACCAAGAGAAGCAGTCGTAAACAATAAACTATACTTTCTCTCTATTAACACGAATTCAATAGATATTCCTTATCATTCAACTGTTTAAGAAATAAAAATTTGGTTTATCATTTTGAAGCAATTAATAAAGCTCGGCTAAGCTTATGATTTCACCCTTTTGTAACCATTTCACGCACTTTTCTTTCTATTATTTCACATACTTTATCAATAATTCATTATTTAAATCTGTGTTTAACTAGAGATACTTTCGTACCCAAAAGAAGTCTTATCAAATTTTGTCGAAGTACCTTTGTCTGTATTAATTCGAATTCAGTGGACGGTGGGATCTTGGATACCCTTTAATTAGATTCTTCAATCCACCCCAAGTTTGCAGCAAGCCTTCGTCTTTATCAAACCACACAGTACAGCCTATGCTCAAGTATTAATTTATATTACAAGAATTTGTATTTTACATATTTACTTTGAAAATAAACAGTTCATTTGGTGTGTATGTTAAGAAAACAACGCCATGCCGCATATACTTATGGGTAACGCAGGACATTTCATTTGGTGTCTATTTTTTTTGTTATAGCAGCACACTCTTTTGCATTTTCTGAATCCTTGAGGTTAAGGGAAAATTCTCCGTAACGTGGATGGGAAATAGTGGAGTGTGAATCAAATCCACGCTGTTTCTTCTACTCTTCTAACGTCGGGGAAGTTAATTTTCGTTTCCCAACTTGTTATTTACTTTTTCTGTAGCCATTAGGCATTTTTTAGCCGCACCGAATGTGTAGGGTCTTACTATGTACCGTGCTCTCTGAAGTCTGATGTCTCCAGAAATGACGAAAACCTCATCGAGTAGAAAAATGAGTAATCGCGTAGGTTAAACCACAAATAACGCATAAATAGCCTTAAAATAAATGTTAATTACATTGATTTAACTAAGCAAAGTAACGATATTCATTCGTCTCATCATTGGCTATGCATCCATTTTTTTTATTTTATTCGGCCCCCGCCAGGAATCGAACCTGGATTATAATTTATATATTATAATGGTATACATTTGACGGCTTTACCCGCTCGGCCACGGCACTATGACTATTACTCGCCAGAACTTCTATATATATTAAATTATTTTTAAACCAAGAAACAAAAAGTCGCGTATGACTAAGCCAATCAATTCCTAAAAAACTTTAAAAACATGGAGGATGCCGTTAAAAATGAAAAAGTATCGTTTGAAAAATGAAAAAGTATCGTTTGAAAAATGAAAAAGTTTCGTTTGAAAAATGAAAAAGTTTCGTTTGAAAAATGAAAGTTTCGTTTGAAAAATGAAAGTTTCGTTTGCAAAATGAAAGTTTCGTTTGAAAAATGAAAGTTTCGTTTGAAAAATGAAAGTTTCGTTTGAAAAATGAAAGTTTCGTTTGAAAAATGAAAGTTTCGTTTGAAAAATGAAAGTTTCGTTTGAAAAATGAAAGTTTCGTTTGAAAAATGAAAGTTTCGTTTGAAAAATGAAAGTTTCGTTTGAAAAATGAAAGTTTCGTTTGAAAAATGAAAGTTTCGTTTGAAAAATGAAAGTTTCGTTTGAAAAATGAAAGTTTCGTTTGAAAAATGAAAGTTTCGTTTGAAAAATGAAAGTTTCGTTTGAAAAATGAAAGTTTCGTTTGAAAAATGAAAGTTTCGTTTGAAAAATGAAAGTTTCGTTTGAAAAATGAAAGTTTCGTTTGAAAAATGAAAGTTTCGTTTGAAAAATGAAAGTTTCGTTTGAAAAATGAAAGTTTCGTTTGAAAAATGAAAGTTTCGTTTGAAAAATGAAAGTTTCGTTTGAAAAATGAAAGTTTCGTTTGAAAAATGAAAGTTTCGTTTGAAAAATGAAAGTTTCGTTTGAAAAATGAAAGTTTCGTTTGAAAAATGAAAGTTTCGTTTGAAAAATGAAAGTTTCGTTTGAAAAATGAAAGTTTCGTTTGAAAAATGAAAGTTTCGTTTGAAAAATGAAAGTTTCGTTTGAAAAATGAAAGTTTCGTTTGAAAAATGAAAGTTTCGTTTGAAAAATGAAAGTTTCGTTTGAAAAATGAAAGTTTCGTTTGAAAAATGAAAGTTTCGTTTGAAAAATGAAAGTTTCGTTTGAAAAATGAAAGTTTCGTTTGAAAAATGAAAGTTTCGTTTGAAAAATGAAAGTTTCGTTTGAAAAATGAAAGTTTCGTTTGAAAAATGAAAGTTTCGTTTGAAAAATGAAAGTTTCGTTTGAAAAATGAAAGTTTCGTTTGAAAAATGAAAGTTTCGTTTGAAAAATGAAAGTTTCGTTTGAAAAATGAAAGTTTCGTTTGAAAAATGAAAGTTTCGTTTGAAAAATGAAAGTTTCGTTTGAAAAATGAAAGTTTCGTTTGAAAAATGAAAGTTTCGTTTGAAAAATGAAAGTTTCGTTTGAAAAATGAAAGTTTCGTTTGAAAAATGAAAGTTTCGTTTGAAAAATGAAAGTTTCGTTTGAAAAATGAAAGTTTCGTTTGAAAAATGAAAGTTTCGTTTGAAAAATGAAAGTTTCGTTTGAAAAATGAAAGTTTCGTTTGAAAAATGAAAGTTTCGTTTGAAAAATGAAAGTTTCGTTTGAAAAATGAAAGTTTCGTTTGAAAAATGAAAGTTTCGTTTGAAAAATGAAAGTTTCGTTTGAAAAATGAAAGTTTCGTTTGAAAAATGAAAGTTTCGTTTGAAAAATGAAAGTTTCGTTTGAAAAATGAAAGTTTCGTTTGAAAAATGAAAGTTTCGTTTGAAAAATGAAAGTTTCGTTTGAAAAATGAAAGTTTCGTTTGAAAAATGAAAGTTTCGTTTGAAAAATGAAAGTTTCGTTTGAAAAATGAAAGTTTCGTTTGAAAAATGAAAGTTTCGTTTGAAAAATGAAAGTTTCGTTTGAAAAATGAAAGTTTCGTTTGAAAAATGAAAGTTTCGTTTGAAAAATGAAAGTTTCGTTTGAAAAATGAAAGTTTCGTTTGAAAAATGAAAGTTTCGTTTGAAAAATGAAAGTTTCGTTTGAAAAATGAAAGTTTCGTTTGAAAAATGAAAGTTTCGTTTGAAAAATGAAAGTTTCGTTTGAAAAATGAAAGTTTCGTTTGAAAAATGAAAGTTTCGTTTGAAAAATGAAAGTTTCGTTTGAAAAATGAAAGTTTCGTTTGAAAAATGAAAGTTTCGTTTGAAAAATGAAAGTTTCGTTTGAAAAATGAAAGTTTCGTTTGAAAAATGAAAGTTTCGTTTGAAAAATGAAAGTTTCGTTTGAAAAATGAAAGTTTCGTTTGAAAAATGAAAGTTTCGTTTGAAAAATGAAAGTTTCGTTTGAAAAATGAAAGTTTCGTTTGAAAAATGAAAGTTTCGTTTGAAAAATGAAAGTTTCGTTTGAAAAATGAAAGTTTCGTTTGAAAAATGAAAGTTTCGTTTGAAAAATGAAAGTTTCGTTTGAAAAATGAAAGTTTCGTTTGAAAAATGAAAGTTTCGTTTGAAAAATGAAAGTTTCGTTTGAAAAATGAAAGTTTCGTTTGAAAAATGAAAGTTTCGTTTGAAAAATGAAAGTTTCGTTTGAAAAATGAAAGTTTCGTTTGAAAAATGAAAGTTTCGTTTGAAAAATGAAAGTTTCGTTTGAAAAATGAAAGTTTCGTTTGAAAAATGAAAGTTTCGTTTGAAAAATGAAAGTTTCGTTTGAAAAATGAAAGTTTCGTTTGAAAAATGAAAGTTTCGTTTGAAAAATGAAAGTTTCGTTTGAAAAATGAAAGTTTCGTTTGAAAAATGAAAGTTTCGTTTGAAAAATGAAAGTTTCGTTTGAAAAATGAAAGTTTCGTTTGAAAAATGAAAGTTTCGTTTGAAAAATGAAAGTTTCGTTTGAAAAATGAAAGTTTCGTTTGAAAAATGAAAGTTTCGTTTGAAAAATGAAAGTTTCGTTTGAAAAATGAAAGTTTCGTTTGAAAAATGAAAGTTTCGTTTGAAAAATGAAAGTTTCGTTTGAAAAATGAAAGTTTCGTTTGAAAAATGAAAGTTTCGTTTGAAAAATGAAAGTTTCGTTTGAAAAATGAAAGTTTCGTTTGAAAAATGAAAGTTTCGTTTGAAAAATGAAAGTTTCGTTTGAAAAATGAAAGTTTCGTTTGAAAAATGAAAGTTTCGTTTGAAAAATGAAAGTTTCGTTTGAAAAATGAAAGTTTCGTTTGAAAAATGAAAGTTTCGTTTGAAAAATGAAAGTTTCGTTTGAAAAATGAAAGTTTCGTTTGAAAAATGAAAGTTTCGTTTGAAAAATGAAAGTTTCGTTTGAAAAATGAAAGTTTCGTTTGAAAAATGAAAGTTTCGTTTGAAAAATGAAAGTTTCGTTTGAAAAATGAAAGTTTCGTTTGAAAAATGAAAGTTTCGTTTGAAAAATGAAAGTTTCGTTTGAAAAATGAAAGTTTCGTTTGAAAAATGAAAGTTTCGTTTGAAAAATGAAAGTTTCGTTTGAAAAATGAAAGTTTCGTTTGAAAAATGAAAGTTTCGTTTGAAAAATGAAAGTTTCGTTTGAAAAATGAAAGTTTCGTTTGAAAAATGAAAGTTTCGTTTGAAAAATGAAAGTTTCGTTTGAAAAATGAAAGTTTCGTTTGAAAAATGAAAGTTTCGTTTGAAAAATGAAAGTTTCGTTTGAAAAATGAAAGTTTCGTTTGAAAAATGAAAGTTTCGTTTGAAAAATGAAAGTTTCGTTTGAAAAATGAAAGTTTCGTTTGAAAAATGAAAGTTTCGTTTGAAAAATGAAAGTTTCGTTTGAAAAATGAAAGTTTCGTTTGAAAAATGAAAGTTTCGTTTGAAAAATGAAAGTTTCGTTTGAAAAATGAAAGTTTCGTTTGAAAAATGAAAGTTTCGTTTGAAAAATGAAAGTTTCGTTTGAAAAATGAAAGTTTCGTTTGAAAAATGAAAGTTTCGTTTGAAAAATGAAAGTTTCGTTTGAAAAATGAAAGTTTCGTTTGAAAAATGAAAGTTTCGTTTGAAAAATGAAAGTTTCGTTTGAAAAATGAAAGTTTCGTTTGAAAAATGAAAGTTTCGTTTGAAAAATGAAAGTTTCGTTTGAAAAATGAAAGTTTCGTTTGAAAAATGAAAGTTTCGTTTGAAAAATGAAAGTTTCGTTTGAAAAATGAAAGTTTCGTTTGAAAAATGAAAGTTTCGTTTGAAAAATGAAAGTTTCGTTTGAAAAATTAAAGTTTCGTTTGAAAAATTAAAGTTTCGTTTGAAAAATGAAAGTTTCGTTTGAAAAATGAAAGTTTCGTTTGAAAAATGAAAGTTTCGTTTGAAAAATTAAAGTTTCGTTTGAAAAATGAAAGTTTCGTTTGAAAAATGAAAGTTTCGTTTGAAAAATGAAAGTTTCGTTTGAAAAATTAAAGTTTCGTTTGAAAAATTAAAGTTTCGTTTGAAAAATTAAAGTTTCGTTTGAAAAATGAAAGTTTCGTTTGAAAAATTAAAGTTTCGTTTGAAAAATTAAAGTTTCGTTTGAAAAATTAAAGTTTCGTTTGAAAAATTAAAGTTTCGTTTGAAAAATTAAAGTTTCGTTTGAAAAATTAAAGTTTCGTTTGAAAAATTAAAGTTTCGTTTGAAAAATTAAAGTTTCGTTTGAAAAATTAAAAAGTTTCGTTTGAAATATGGCCTTGAAAGCTAAGGATAGTTTACGGTACAGACGACTCGGTCATATGAACGTGCAAGCATTGAAAAAGGTTCAAAGGCTAAATATTTAGAGATAGCGTTACTAGACGAGGAAGGAGACTTTGACCATTGCGACACTTACATAGAAGACAAAATTAGACGAAAACCATTCCCAAAAGACATAGCAACAATAGCCACGAAGCCCTTAGAACTTGTTCACAGATATCTAGCGGGGAAAATAACACCCACATCGAAAGGTGGTGCAAAATTCTTTATGACGCTTATGGACGACTATTCTCGTTTTACGACTGTATATTTTTTAACAAGATGGTCAAGCCCATAGGAATAGCTAGACCCATGACATTGTAAAAGGGGCTGAAAAGAATGCTATAGCTGGGGCTTGTTATGCATGCATAAACCCTCTTTGAACAATTTGAATGGCGGTTCGAGATTCCTTTAAACACGAAGTTGCGTAAAGTTTTTCAAATCATGTTTTTCAACTTGGCTAGCTGTGAACGCGTCTTTATATCTAATCTTTATTAATTTTTCTTGTATACCCGTGTGAAAGCGGCTTTATATCTAATCTTTATTAATTTATCTTGGATACCTGTGTGAAATCGGCTTTATATCTAATCGTAATGTATTTATCTTGGATACCCGTGTGTACGCGGCTTTATATCTAATATTAATTTTTCTTTGATACCAGTCTGAACGCGGATTTATATCTAATCTTTATTAATTTATCTTGGATACCCGCGTGAACGTGGCTTTATATCTAATATTTATTAATTTTTAACATAGATACTCGTGCGAACGGGACTTAATATCTATTCTTTATTAAGTCATTTTTATCTTGGAAACGCGTCATTATATCTATTCTTTATTAAGTCATTTTATCTTGGATACCCAGTGAACACGCCTTTATATCTAATCCTTATTAATTTTTACCTTGGATACCCTTGTGAAGGCACCTTTACATCTAATCTTTATTGTCTTATCTTGGATACCCGTGAAGACGCACCTTAATATCTAAACTTTATTAATCCATTTTATCTTGAACACCCGTGAAACACGCCTTTATCTAATCAACCTATAAGAAATTATTGAGTATTTTCGAAAATACCTTTTATATTAAATTTAAGTTTCAGCAACATTGGTTTTTAGATTAAGTTAAATCATTTAATCTGTTTTAATTTTAATTTAAATGAATATTACGTTTCAATTCAGTAAAAGCTAGAACCTCAGAAGGCTAAAATAGACGCGAATCCAAAAGCGAGTAAAGGTTGCTGCTCTTAATGAGCTGTGGTGGATATACGTTTACAGCACGGTAGAAGCTAATAACTGTATGCGCGAATTTTATTGTAGATTAAGCGCCGTGGGTGATGACGTCACGTACAGATAGAACCTCTCCGCGAACTAAAAGTTCACTCGGAGAGGTAAGAAGACGAAAGTTTTTTCCGATTCGATGACGTATTTCGTCTTCTTGCACGCCGCTAGCAGTGAATACAGTAGCTAGACCCCACTAGGGTTGGGTCTAGCTAAAAACCAAAGACTAAGCCCTATCAGCCTTTAAGGTGTACAAAGGGTAATTTGAAAAAGAGACGGGAGAAAATTTAAAAACCCTACGAAGTGACAATGGAGGGGAATATATCAGTCGAGAATTTAAAGATTATTTAGAGCAAGAGGATATTAAGCGCCAACTATCAATTCGTACACCATAACAGAATGGAGTTTCGGAACGAATGAATTAGACCAATTCCAAACTACTTTTGGGCAGACGCTGTAAATACAGCATGCTATCTGAGAAATAAGAGTCCAAGTTGAGATATACAAGATCGTATTCCGGAAGAACTATGGAATGGATAGGATGTTGACGTTTCCCACTTACGCGTATTTGGAAGTAAAATCGACGCTGCAGTTAACGAGGCTGAAGGAAGAACGAAATTAGACCCTAAAAAGAAAGAAAATGTGTTACTTGGATATTCAAATGAAACGAAAGACTAAAATTATGGAATTTCTAGGAAGATCGTGTTTTCATATAAAGGGATATCATTTTTGAAGAAAACGTTTTTTAAATGAGAAATGAAAAGGAAATCAGAGAAATTAAAGAAGGAAGGAAAGGTAAAAGTGATGTTATAAGTAGAAAATTTGAACATTCTTCAAGCAAATGAAGATGGTAGCTGGAGAAATGAATGATCAAATGGGTTTAAAAGATATAGAAAACAATCTAAGACCTATCGAACTATTTGATGACGAAGACTTTAGATATGATATAGACAGAACTGAGCTTCCCTTTCAAAATGTACCCGATATTCAAAGGCGCTCAGAGAGAATCGCGCAAAAAAATGACTACCAAATGAAGTGCGTGGGCTGAACTCTCACTAAGCCTTGTGAGGAAAAGATTCAAAACAGTGGGACGATACCATGAAAATAGAACTTGAAAACTTAAACAAGTTGGGAAACCAAAATTTTACCTCCCCGACGACGCAACCTAAACTAACCCTATCTTGAATAGAAATGTGTTTAATACTTAGGGTAAATGACCAGGGTTCTTTTGATTCACCGTTCTATACTTCCCCTCTATGTTACCGGGTATAAATTTTTCTCACGTTACCCTTAAGTAGTCAGAGAACTAAAAACGGTGGAATGAAGTAATTAATATGTTACGCGTTAGGTAGTAGGATCAGGAATAGACACAATATATATTGTTTATTTTCAATGTAAATATGGGGAATACAAATTCTCCCAATATAAATAAATCCATCTGAATCATTTGGGTGTCCTGTCATAATCTTTCACAATCCACTGATTTGATAAAGTGCGATGGCATGAAAAAGGAGAAATCAAAACGATGAAGATTCTGTAGCAAGTTACTCTTGGACAAACCCAAGAAATATTCTAGACTGAAAGCTCCATTTACAACCCTTCCTAGGTAGATGATTAGCAAATACTTCTGGTAGAAAGAACAACCCAAACGGCCCATAGGAATTTGGGTAACGTAATGTTAAAATTTTTTGTTTCGCCACTGGTAAAATTTTATTGTGATAGTAAACTAGGGTTGTGTCCTCACCTTTCTACCACAAAAATAATCATTTAACCATTATAGTCTGCGAATAAAAATCAATTGAAGTTTAGCTCGATAATGTTAAAGATAGGCCACATCGTTGGATTCGACAATGGAGTAGACTGTCTTCCCCCACCTGAAATCAGTTGAAATTTTGCATATTAGTAGACACACTATAGATAAAGATTCTGGGAAAATATAGTTTTGTAACTGCCATGGGATTTTTCTCAGCAACGATTTATATTACCCAGAATTTTGACATAATTTGAGGTTCGGAAGAATAAAACGCCTGTAAAAGTGTTCAAACTGCCGAACAACAAAGTTTTGCAGCAAAGCAAATTCAAGGAGCGAGACACAGACTATACAGCTAACTCGTATAGTCTTAGTGTTCTGATAAAACAAAGAAAAATAACACCGAAAAAGTATACTGTAGTGGTTTTTATTAAGAAACACATTATTAGTAATTCGACGAAAAATAACAATTTTTTTGTAATGAGCGACTTTAAAGCAAAGCGCGCGGAGTCTTACGTCGCTTTGACAATTCAAAAGTCCAGCTCTTTCAACTTTGAAGTTTGCCAAGTGGAAAAAGACCTAATTCGTGTTCGCGTAGGGAATCAGTTCTCAGCCACGCATCAGGCTTTGATTCGATACGTTCCTAATGGTATCGGGATTGATTCAGTTACTTCGTGGTATTGCAACTGTAAAGGGGGTAACTTGACCATCGGAACTTGTGCTCACGTTAGCAGCCTTATTTGGTACAGTCGCGATCAAAAGTTTCGGATTGTTTTTATTTGATCGCCATTTTTTTTCTATTGCAAGTAGAAGAGTGGTTGAGGGCTTTTTGGAAAGCGTAGGGTCAGGAAAATGCTATATCACAGAATCACAGTTATGACTTTATTTTCTCAGACGCTAGGCGCAAAAAGGCTTGAGACCTCGGAAATGACTACATGATATAATACCCGGATATGGTTGAGAGTAATCTCGTTGCACGCAGCATGACAAGCAGAAACCATTGGCGTTTACAAAATTGAAATATGACCATTAGAAGCAGAGTTACAGGCGAAATAGGCACGGCGAAATCTTCATAATTGAAGCCTAAAGAAACTTCGTTACAGATTAGGAACAAAGCGTTGGCAATGTTACGAGAATTAACTATACCGAGATTTGGGGGGTCTGTCATAAAATTTTAGATTCGAGTGTTTATCAATACCCGGAAGATTCTACTTTGGCTCAAATCGTAGGGTTCATTGACATAAGTGGATCAAGCAGAAGTTTGTTTCTAATCCGCTTGGAGTCAAACATATGTGCTAAAGTAAAACAATGGTGTCTCGCTACATTAACAATTGTATAGATGTGAGTGATAAAAGAGACTACAACCACTAACTACGTATAGTGGCACTCTCAAAAATATTCCTTATTGATATAGAAATGTAATTAAAACGCCAAGGAAACGTTACAACCTGTAACGTATTAACTTGATCCTTCTGAAAAAAAATTTCTCTAGCGTGTCGTCTCTTAATTTAGTAACATGGCCTTAAATATCCTATTAATATCGTTCCAAATTATCATAAGTTCGGGGCTTTCCTCCGGCACTTTCGGAATTAGGATGGAGCAGTGCCAACTACCGCTTTTAAATTTTGGGATAGGTTTATGCTTCCAAGTTACGAGAGAGTTTTCGCAGGTTATATTAATATTTAATCAGTGATCTTAGTAATTAACTTGTGCCTTAGTTGCTTTGTTCCTTTGAAAGAATATTCAAATAATAATACGCGTAATAAAATATCATTTTAATATAGGATGCCCAAAGAAAACACCGGTGATCTGTTCAAGTAATTTCTTGATCTTTTATAATTTCACATATATTGTTACATTATTTAAATTAATATTTCGACCAGTATCCTCGCTTCCTAAACACCTCCGTCATCCTTCTTGGTAATGACTGGTGGTAAGAAGCCCACAACTCTCGATTTAACTTTAACTCTTCCCAGGCATTGTGAGCAGCGTCGAATAGCTGATTTGGATTTCTTACGTTTTCATGGTTGAAAATTCGAACCATTTCGGCCCAGACATTTTCAATAGGATTCATGTCCTGGCCTTTGGCTGGCCAGTCCATGATCTAAAACAGTTAAAATGATACAGAAAGTCGTTTATTAACGCTACTGGCTAAAATCGTATACCCTAAATCCATTTTCCCTCCTGAGTCGCTCCAACGCCGCTGTCGATCTGCGAGCAGTGTGGATCGGTGATCGATCGTGCATGAACACAAAGTTGCCATCCGGAAACCTTTTCATGAAGCTGGGTACGCAATGGTTTTCGAGCATTTCAACGTATCGCTCAGCGTTATTTCGTCCTTCAATGCGAATAAGGCACCCCGAGCTAATCGCCGACATCCAGCCCCATACGTTCACGGTAAATCTTCCGCTCCTTTGCACCTCTGTTATGTATGGTTCATCGAAACGGCGCCCGACTGGCCTCCTAACCCAAATCTAAAAATGATCGAGGATAAAATTATTAGAGAACAATAAAGTACACGCAAATGACGAATACATTACTTGACCGTTGTGCCCGATAACGAATGTCTTTTCGTCAGTGAAGACCACCCTTTCCCACTGTTCTGGAGTCCAATCCAAGTGTTCCCTCGCAAATTCGAATCGAGCTCGTCGGTTTGCAGCTGATAATTTTTCCTTCTTGCACGCTAGACGACCGTTGAGATTTTCACTCCTAAGAACCCTTCTTACTGTCGGAATTGATACTCGCATTTCAGTCTCAGCTCTGACTTGTCGTGCGGTGAGAAAAGGATTCGCTCTGCTGCTCCTTACTAGCCTCCGACGGTCTCTCGCTGTCAAAGCTCTAGGCCGTCTAATTCTATTTCTATCCCTACCTGCGTCAAACTCGTTATTTCTATATCTATCAACCCATCTACAGACTGTCGCTAAGCCGATATTTAATCTATTTGCGATCATTCTGTTGCTGAGACCTTCTCCGTGTAGCGCTACTATTTGATTGCGGACATTAATCCTATCTGCCATTTTTAAAGTTTGAAACTGTAATGTATAACGTGTGAACATTCAATTCATTTTATACTGATGTTTCAACTTTGCCCTCTCTCGTTTTTTATTAACATTTACGCCTTTAGTTGTTCACTGAAGAACAGCGATAAAAATTAAAAAGGCGTAAATGTTAATAAAAAACGAGAGAGGGCAAAGTTGAAACATCAGTATAAAATGAATTGAATGTTCACACGTTATACATTACAGTTTCAAACTTTAAAAATGGCAGATAGGATTAATGTCCGCAACCAAATAGTAGCTCTACACGGAGAAGGTCTCAGCAACAGAATGATCGCAAATAGATTAAATATCGGCTTAGCGACAGTCTGTAGATGGGTTGATAGATATAGAAATAACGAGTTTGACGCAGGTAGGGATAGAAATAGAATTGGACGGCCTAGAGCTTTGACAGCGAGAGACCGTCGGAGGCTAGTAAGGAGCAGCAGAGCCAATCCCTTTCTCACCGCACGACAAGTCAGAGCTGAGACTGAAATGCGAGTATCAATTCCGACAGTAAGAAGGGTTCTTAGGAGTGAAAATCTCAACGGTCGTCTAGCGTGCAAGAAGGAAAAATTATCAGCTGCAAACCGACGAGCTCGATTCGAATTTGCGAGGGAACACTTGGATTGGACTCCAGAACAGTGGGAAAGGGTGGTCTTCACTGACGAAAAGACATTCGTTATCGGGCACAACGGTCAAGTAATGTATTCGTCATTTGCGTATACTTTATTGTTCTCTAATAATTTTATCCCCGATCATTTTTAGATTTGGGTTAGGAGGCCAGTCGGGCGCCGTTTCGATGAACCATACATAACAGAGGTGCAAAGGAGCGGAAGATTTACCGTGAACGTATGGGGCTGGATGTCGGCGATTAGCTCGGGGTGCCTTATTCGCATTGAAGGACGAAATAACGCTGAGCGATACGTTGAAATGCTCGAAAACCATTGCGTACCCAGCTTCATGGAAAGGTTTCCGGATGGCAACTTTGTGTTCATGCACGATCGATCACCGATCCACACTGCTCGCAGATCGACAGCGGCGTTGGAGCGACTCAGGAGGGAAAATGGATTTAGGGTATACGATTTTAGCCAGTAGCGTTAATAAACGACTTTCTGTATCATTTTAACTGTTTTAGATCATGGACTGGCCAGCCAAAGGCCAGGACATGAATCCTATTGAAAATGTCTGGGCCGAAATGGTTCGAATTGTCAACCATGAAAACGTAAGAAATCCAAATCAGCTATTCGACGCTGCTCACAATGCCTGGGAAGAGTTAAAGTTAAATCGAGAGTTGTGGGCTTCTTACCACCAGTCATTACCAAGAAGGATGACGGAGGTGTTTAGGAAGCGAGGATACTGGTCGAAATATTAATTTAAATAACGTAACAATATATGTGAAATTATAAAAGATCAAGAAATTACTTGAACAGATCACCGGTGTTTTCTTTGGGCATCCTATATTAAAATGATATTTTATTACGCGTATTATTATTTGAATATTCTTTCAAAGGAACAAAGCAACTAAGGCACAAGTTAATTACTAAGATCACTGATTAAATATTAATATAACCTGCGAAAACCCTTTCGTAACTTGGAAGCATAAACCTATCCCAAAATAATTAGACGAATTTAAAAGCGGTAGTTGGCACTGCTCCATCCTAATTCCGAAAGTGCCGGAGGAAAGCCCCGAACTTATGATAATTTGGAACGATATTAATAGGATATTTAAGGCCATGTTACTAAATTAAGAGACGACACGCTAGAGAATTTTTTTTTCAGAAGGATCAAGTTAATACGTTACAGGTTGTAACGTTTCCTTGGCGTTTTAATAATTACATTTCTATATCAATAAGGAATATTTTTGAGAGTGCCACTATACGTAGTTAGTGGTTGTAGTCTCTTTTATCACTCACATCTATACAATTGTTAATGTAGCGAG
Organism: Odiellus spinosus; assembly: GCA_963920705.1. Lineage (NCBI taxonomy): Eukaryota > Metazoa > Arthropoda > Arachnida > Opiliones > Phalangiidae > Odiellus > Odiellus spinosus. Next base: position 220,894 of record CAWUCO010000146.1, on the reverse strand, counting down.
ACACCATTGTTTTACTTTAGCACATATGTTTGACTCCAAGCGGATTAGAAACAAACTTCTGCTTGATCCACTTATGTCAATGAACCCTACGATTTGAGCCAAAGTAGAATCTTCCGGGTATTGATAAACACTCGAATCTAAAATTTTATGACAGACCCCCCAAATCTCGGTATAGTTAATTCTCGTAACATTGCCAACGCTTTGTTCCTAATCTGTAACGAAGTTTCTTTAGGCTTCAATTATGAAGATTTCGCCGTGCCTATTTCGCCTGTAACTCTGCTTCTAATGGTCATATTTCAATTTTGTAAACGCCAATGGTTTCTGCTTGTCATGCTGCGTGCAACGAGATTACTCTCAACCATATCCGGGTATTATATCATGTAGTCATTTCCGAGGTCTCAAGCCTTTTTGCGCCTAGCGTCTGAGAAAATAAAGTCATAACTGTGATTCTGTGATATAGCATTTTCCTGACCCTACGCTTTCCAAAAAGCCCTCAACCACTCTTCTACTTGCAATAGAAAAAAAATGGCGATCAAATAAAAACGATCCGAAACTTTTGATCGCGACTGTACCTGGGCTATAAACGACAAGAAGATAGCGGTAGCTGGTATCAATCTAAATTGCGTGCAGTCTGCGACAATGCTCGTGATTTGGACGATTTAACTAACATTATTTGAAATATAATGCCACTAAAATAGTTATTTTTCGTCCAATTACTAATAATGTGTTTCTTAATAAAAACCACTACAGTATACTTTTTCGTTGTTATTTCTCTTTGTTTTATCAGAACACAAAGACTATACGAGTTAGCTGTATAGTCTGTGTCTCGCTCCTTGAATTTGCTTTGCTACAAAACTTTGTTGTTCGGCAGTTTGAACACTTTTACAGGCGTTTTATTCTTCCGAACCTCAAATTATGTCAAAATTCTGGGTAATATAAATCGTTGCTGAGAAAAATCCCATGGCAGTTACAAAACTATATTTTCCCAGAATCTTTATCTATAGTGTGTCTACTAATTAGCAAAATTTCAACTGATTTCAGGTGGGAGAAGACAGTCTACTCCATTGTCGAATCCAACGATGTGGCCTATCTTTAACATTATCGAGCTAAACTTCAATTGATTTTTATTCGCAGACTATAATGGTTAAATGATTATTTTTGTGGTAGAAAGGTGAGGACACAACCCTAGTTTACTATCACAATTAAATTTTACCAATGGCGAAACAAAAAATTTTAACATTACGTTACCCAAATTCCTATGGGCCGTTTGGGTTGTTCTTTCGTCTGAATATCATGTACTGACGTGCTAATAGAAGATCATTGCAGATGTTTTAATCATTCGAGTGATCCCATTTATTGAAGAATACAACAATGGAGCTGGTTGATATCTCACATTTCGAGTCTAAAAACACTCGCTGCTTGTACGTACCAGTTCTTCGTGGCCGAGATGTCTCTTAGCTAGACAATAGTAACATACACAAACAAATCGAAGTCGAAAGATATTAGCAATCAATTACTTTACAGCCTATCTTTATAATCCCAACATTTCTAATTCAATAAAATCATCTCACTTAAGTCATTATAGCTCACTTTCGTCTCGTCTCGTGGTCTGCTAAAGACGTTCAGTGTGCACGGCTTCTTTTGATTATGAAATTAATCGGAAATGTTTCTTGGTTTTGTAGGGGAGAAAACTGAAGCCTATTTTTGTTTTTTTCCAACATCAGATGTCCATTTTTTATACAAATTCGTATATATTGTTGATTTTTAAAAACGGGAAACCTACTGTACTTCTGTTCAAGGAGAGTTTTCTCGACTATCATTTTTCTTAAGAGGTTTAACATTTTGTATCAATCCGCCTCAGCTTTAAATCTTATACACCAATTCCCCTTGAACTGGTTAAAGTTGCACCAAGTATAATCAAAGTTATTATTTAAGCCGGATTCATATTTTCAAGCGTTTCACGATTGCGCGCTAATGGAACGTCTACGAGCGCACGAGCGTGAAAATAGGTCTGTGTGCATCCACCGAAAGCTCCAATCGATTAATTAGAATTTTACCCCAACCTCTCCATGTACCTGGATTTTAAGTATACGCAAATAGGCGAAATAAAAAATCTGGCGTGAGTTTATGACATATCCAATCACACTAAAGGATTTTTGCTGAGGAACTTTGTTACAACTTTTGTTGTACAACTAATCATATTTTTGGTTTTAAGAAAACTTAATAACGCAATTGTAGCTAAGGCTTTTTTATTTTGAATGGTTATTTCCATTTTAAATACTAATATTTAATGACTAAAGGCCCTTCCTTCAATTTTTCCTGTTTTATTCAGTGTTTTGGGGTTGGAATATGTCATATTTTAAATAGTTTCATGGTAAGTTTGTTTTTATTAATTTTACCACTTAACAAACAGAATTTGGCCCATATACTAAACGTAACAGAATTGGTTTACGTTAATTAATTTGGAATATAGTTAATTTTAAAAACGTCGCTTTTTAGGTTTCCAAGTTCTTCGTTTCGTCGCCAAATCTATCGAAATAATGTGTCAAATTATAAAATTATGGTTGAGAATTGTAGAGGAATAGTCGAGTAAGAACATGTAATGATTTAAGATTTCTATATTAATTAGTCACGAATTAAATTAATGTTAAAATCTGATGAGTTATATTTCCAGTTTTTAATTTTCATTTTTCTCGGTGAATTATAAACCAGGGACTCTGTAACTATAATATGTTTCGTGTATGGAGGTTATTCCCCAATTGAAATGCTATTTGAATTTTTCAATTCATTTTAATTAGAGATTTGGCGACGAAACAATTGTCTATAGATTGTGTCCCCTTTGTTCAGCGCTGACAAGTCATACTAGGTTCGAATATAGTATAGAATGTTTGTTTTGCCATTTCTTAATAGGTGGCTCTAATAACTGAACGATGGGTTTGCTCGTGCTATACCCCATTTTTATCCCGTTTCCGCAATAACCCATTAGCAAAAAGAAAGTGATTTTTAATCGATTCCTTATCGTTTAAATAGGCCTAATCCATCATTAAACAAATTAACAAACAAATATTAAACTAGAAATAAATTTAAAACTTACTCAGAAAATAGGCTTAGCGGAATTCATGGAGATCCTGATTTCCTCACGTGCAAGGTCTAGCGACCAATCGAACGCGTGGAGATCTCGCGTGAACGACCGGTCTTTGCTCATTGGTCGCTAGACCATGCACCGAGGAAATTCAGGATCTCCATGAATTCCGCTAAGCCTATTTTCCGGGCAAGTTTTAAATTTATTTCTAGTTTCACATTTGTTTGTTAATTTGTTTAATGATGGATTTGGCCTAATTAAACGATAAGGAATCGAGAAAAAATTACTTGTTATTAGCTTGCATTCTCCCTGTAAGGTTGGTTTCTAGGTTGGCAAATTTATAGATAGATAATCTTATACTTCGACCCAACCTTGCAAAAAAGACATCTTCAATAGAAACAGGTGTCTCTTTTATTGCTGGATCCAAGATTATTCTTTCATACCAAATATTGTATGATTTCCATTTTCTTTGTACCAACTGTTGCAGAGAGAAACCTCTATAGTGCCACATTATAGTAGCTATAGGTATTCCATACTAAATGTTAGAAGATGCGTCTAAACAATTATACTGGGATCGAGTCAATATACAGAAGAAATTGAGTGTACAACAAAAACCAAATTATATTAATTTTAAAGATTTATGGTCCCTATGTTTTCTTTTTACGCGGAGTTTCCGATGTTTCAGTACTTTCTTGGGCTCTTTTTTTTGTTTTGTGCATCAACGATGTATTTAGGATCCTTACACTTCTTACCTAACGGAACTTGTGGTTCTATAATTTCGGGAAGAATACAATCCTTGTAAAATGGTTCAAGAGCGGGTAACATCTCGTTTTCCCAAATTTGTACGCTTCGAAAAATCTTTTGGTAGAATAGCGAAGTTTCTTTGTCTATAAAAACTATGAAATAACAAATATCTTTTTCGCATATGTTCATTTGCCCCTGTATTTGATAATAATACGCGTGGTTTCTTTTAATGCAAAGTTCGCCATTCTCCAGTTTTAAACAAAAGGACGAAGTTGATCGCGTATGTTCTTCGAGCGATTCCCCGTTTCATTTTGCTGAAGGAACGCACTTCACTTCGACCAGGGCGTTTTCTTCTTCAATAATACCTAAATAAATTTTATCGGTACTATTTATTGAATATTTGAGATAATTTATATTGTTACTTACCATCCGGACTAGCGCCTAAAAATCCGTGTTTCACGTCTATGTAGAGCCCACTTTCTCTAATCGTGAGGCCTGTCAAATCCGTGAAAATGTTTTTCGCAACGTTTTCGTTGTCTTGGCCATATCGCATGTCCTGGGTTGAAATGTGATCGCGGTAAACTACGGATCGAACTGTCGTATGGCAAGACGTTACAGGACGTTTCCTAATGACTTCACCAAATCTTGACGCCGTTAGTCGGTGGCTCGCGTAGTAGGGATTTCCATGCTGTCCTCGAGATAGCCGTTCGATATTATCTCGCTCCTCGGCCGATACTTGCATATTTCGTAGCTTCTCTCGCGCCGCGATATCAAACTGTGATTCGGTCATTGCCGGAGCATCCGCTGAAGGCCCATAATCTGTCTCCATAATTGGAGCAAGATTAGGTTTTTTAACTGGTTTCTTTGAAAACAGTCGTTTCGGCTCTACGTGTTTTTCCGTACCTTTGTTGCCACATTTCTTTTTTCTTCCGCCTTTTGCCTTTTCGATTCTTTTTTGTGGCAATGTTTTTTAAAATATTTCCCCGGGCTTCTTCCAGTATGGGCTTTGTACGGTGACCTCTGCCATCCACCAGAACCCTTTTGGTAACTAAGACCGGCCACCCAACACCGTCCTTGATACCCTCCCTTGAGGCTAAAATTTATGCGTTTTCCAGCATAAATGCTCATAAATAGCTCAGCTCGATTGCTCGTATCATTTGAGCAAAGCCTGTCTGCTTTCGCAACAAGCCTGTCTACCTGAGCTAAAATAAATGGGTATAACCCGGACAAACGCAATTCGGGAACGCGGTTTTTCTCGTTGTCCTCTTTTCTCTTACAGTAATATTCTTTGCAGTTTGAATGTTGTCCAAATACATGGGCTGGCCCATTCTTCAAGTCATTCCTTAGGTCATCAACGGCTTGACCGGTGATTCCACTGTGTGAAATAGCACCCCGGGCTGCCGCCGGTAGGCGCGGTATAGCTATTCTCAGCATTTTACGGCTCTCCAATGTGAACTTTTTCGTGTCACTCGCTAGCTTATGCAAGCCACCAGTATATTTTTTGACGCAATGGTTGGCGCATTCAATTTTGGTGACATTATAGCCGTAAGGTACCTTTTCTAAAATGCGAGCATACACACTAGAATCACCGTCTGCTATATATTATATATTATATATTGCAATCCGTGCATCTCTTCGCTTTTGCAAAATCCGTTGACAATTATGTCGGCTTCCATGGCCGCGGACGATCCTTCCCAATTACGGTAGCATTTATGCGCTGTAGGTGTGCGAGATAATTTCGCGTCCCTGAAGCACTGGTAGCAATATTTATTGCGTACTCCCAAGTACAACAACTTTTTAGTTTGTTGCCCGATAATGCACGCCTATAATAAATTATTTCTCGATTAATTATAACGAATATAATTATATAGGGTCAAATTCCTCTCGTTATACTTACCACTCCAGACGAGGCGTTGTAATTGTGTCCGTAAGAACGTTTACACCATCCACCATCCAAGTACACGGTAATAAATGGTACACCATTATGTATTTGACCCTTATGGATGGCCATGGCTCTTTCTTCTTCGCCTGCGACTTTCATGTTCTTATGAAGCTGCACCAGCCAAACCTACAAATTAATACGATATTGCTTGTGAATGGAGCCAGTATAGTGTTTGTGTCCCATCAATGTTTTCTCTTACATCACCCAAATCAAATTCGATTTTATGATACCTATTCCAGTTCAAAGTTGGAATATCCATATAGCACAGAAAATCATTTAATTGGGAATGCCCAGCCCCGCTTGAAACCGTAGCCCAAACGGCATTCACGTTTATGTCCATTTTATTCCCTTCAACACTTGTCCTGCTAAATGTCCTTCTACATGTACGACATTCAAACACGAAGGTTGATTTGATTCCAGCTCGTTTTTCATCTTTCAGGATCAAGTAACCCAATGTACAAATGAACTGGTGCTCCGTTTGGAGATTCAATGCCCAAGATAAAACGAATTGCATGTCGACTATCCTTCGACCTTCCACCTTATATTTGTTTTCAATAACACTTTCTTCAACCAGTAACCTAAAGTTATATACATAGATTCATTTCAAATATGACTGATTCTTGGGAAGGGAAATAAATCGAATAATCTGGTGTACACTTGCCTAAGTTATTTCAACCAATCGAGCTACTTACTGTTTATCTTCTACTGCTTTCGGAACTGAAAATCCATCCCAAAAGGTATCATCTCGATCCTCATATTCACCAGAATTATTAGTTGGTGTGGTGAAATTTGGCTCGTTTTTTTCTTCAGTTTGCAGTTTATTATTCAAATTATTATCATCGCAACTCAAAACATTGATTGAGATTTGCTTCCTCACTTCAGCAGCATTCTTCATAGCTTTGCATTTTTAATTCGGCCTTTTCCCCTTTGCCCAGATTTCGTTTTACTCCGGTTACCCCTAGTAAAACAGTACGCGGCAAACAAACGCTGATAAGTTTGTCGGTTCCCAATTCTGTTAGCACTCTTTCAAAGTAGGAAAAAGCTGGAAGATCTTGAAAGAAATTGCTGTTTATGAATGGAAGTGACTACAACAACTAAAGATTGACAGTCTGTCAAAGGAGAGCCCTAGTTTTGATTAGATTTATGTTATACATTATAAAGCGTAACTCCCTTGGCAAAAAAGGGAGGAAATAGACTTAAGAATAGGTCAAATCTTTAGTTTTGAAAAGAAAAGGCTTTTTAAACAAACACCTGTGAGTCAGAGAGAGGCCGGGGGGGGGGGAGGACTTGACAAAATTATAAAGACCGCCCACCGGGTCCTTCCTCTCGAAATTTTTTCACTTCACTTCGCGAGCAGTTAGCAAACTATCGAAACCTGTGGGGGATTATTACACATTGTCAACCCTCATAGAGACTAAAATAACATATGCAAATTGTTCTTGAACCCGAGTACTGTGTCGAAAAATAAGCTAAATTTTATCCTTATTTTAACAATTTCTTTTTTGCGCCACCAAACGAAAAAATTCGTAACTTTTCAACTAAGGAAGGGCCTTAATTTAAGCCAACTATTAAGCCTCGTCACAAGTTCATGATTTTTATAGCATACAGGAAGAAAAATAACCAAATGTAAAGTTCAGTTCAGACTTTTTTACCACCTCATGGTTTTTTTTTCGGAAATTGCGCCCTCTAGTCTGAATATATATAACTAGATATCGAATTATGACATCATAGATGGCGTGAAATCGGGAAAATTGCATTAGGAGTTGTGCAATTTTAGCTCTTCTGTGTGAAAACGAAGTTGTACAACAAAAATCGTACAGCAAAAATCCTGTTGTCTGAATGGGCCTTAAGCAACTGTATTTTGCACATACTAATGCAAGGATCGAGGCAAGGAAGTTGCTTAGACATTTATTGGCGGTTTGAGCTAGAAATTGCAAACATTAATGAAGAATTTACTGCAAATGCAGCGTTTCTCGTTAATTAAACCCTTGCGTACACGCGACCTTTTCTCGCTAAACACACTCGCAAAGTTCGCAAATACGCGAGAAATCGAACACATTTGCGAAGTTTTAGTGCATCCAGCTTTAGGCAGTATCGCAAACACGCGAAAAATCGAAAAAATGAAATTGAAAACACAGCCTGATCCAAGCAAAGACAAAGCGATATCACAAATGTCAACTCCCACTAGTAGAGCTGAAGTTAAAAGAGCTCTAGGCATGGGAAATTTATCCCAAACTTATCATCGCATACAGTACACATGAGAAGTTATCTAAAAAAAGGAAACTGACACACAATGGATGCCGGAACACGATGCAGAATGGCAATACGTCAAGAATGTTTTAACTAGTCAGCCTGTGCTACAATTCTACGATCCGGCCAAGAGTACCAAAATTTCCACAGATGCTTCAAGTTTTGGAATTGGGGCAGTCCTGTTACATAAACATGGAGAATTTTGGGAGCCAGTGGCATATGCTTCTAGGGCTCTCACTAGTGCCGGAACAAGGAGGGTCTAGGCTTGGTATACGGGTGCCAACGTTTTCATAGTTACATATATGGAGCCAAAATAATCCTTTTGACTGACCTAGACTTCGACGCAGCGGAAAAAAACCGGCGGCGGCGCGCCACGGCTCGCCGAGTTTTTTCCCTAGAGGCGGCGTTTATCGGCGTATGACGTCACGTGGTCAGCTTCCGACTGCCATGTCGTGTCTTTCAGCTCTCGCGTGAACGAGCCTGGGCAAAAATTTTACTTTTACTTTTACTTTTATGGTTTCCCACGGACCAACGGTCTCTCACCGTGCCGCACTGCGTGGCAGTGGCCATTCGACAGCTGCTGACATCTGTTGGCAGAGTCACGCTCGACTTTTGAGTCTTACGGATGATGGCGCGCCAAGAATTAAACGGCGGCGGTGCGCCGAAAATATTACATATCGGCGGTGGCGTCAAAAATATTGCAAAGTTAAACGGCGCGCCGGCCTGTAATCGGCGGCGTCGGAGTCTAGACTGACCAGAAGTCTTTACTGGCAATGACAGAAAGAGCCTTGGGAGAAGTTCCTACAAGGCTACAACGGCTTTTTCTCAAGCTCACTTCATATCAGTTCGAGCTTCGGTTCACGCCAGGAAAGGAGCTAATAATCGCTGACGCACTATCTCGCGCATGCCTACCACTCACAACGGAAGAAACTACTCTCGCTGATGAGACACAAATCCAGGTGAACGCCGTAATAGAATCCTTACCGGTCTCGTCTGAGATGTTAGAAACTCTAAGGACAGAGACAAAGACCCAGTGCTTGTGAAAGTCAGAGAACAAATAAGACATGATTGGAATTCATCGGACAACCAAACAGCGTCATACTTGCAGGTAAAGTCAGAACTGACAGAAGCAAACGGATTTCTACTGAGAGGGTCTAGAATTGTAGTTCCGTCCAGTCTAAGATCGAAGATGTTAACTGTAGTTCCCGACGGTCACCAAGGAATCGAGAAATGCCGCCGAAGAGCACGCCAATCCGTATATTGGCCAAATTTAAACGTCGATATTGACCGACATAACAAGGCGTGTGAGACATACAACAAGTTCCAGTATCATCAACAAGAAGAACCCTTAATAATGAGACAAAACCACACAACCATGGGCACGAGTTGCAACGTATCTTTTTCTTCATCAAGGCAAAGACTACCTAGTAGTTATCGAAGCTTTCTCAAACTATATAGAGGTCGAACTCATGACGACAATAAGCGCTGGAGCAGTATTGAATTCACTAAAGAAAATGTTTGCTCGGCACGATATACCGGTCGAAGTACATTCGGACAACGTCTCATACAACTCATCCGAGTTCAATAACTTTGCGAAAGAGTATGGGCTCAAAAACACTTTCTCCAGTCCACACTATCTGAAATCTAACGGATTAGCGGAAAAAGGAGTACAAATCGCGAAGCGACTACATAAGAAAGCGTGGGGCTCGAAACAAGATTTTGAGCTCGGACTTTTAAACTACAGTAACACACCTGTGGATGGGCTTTATCCGCATCTCAACTACTGATGGGGCGTCCCTTAAGAACCAGACTTCCTGTATTTACGAAAGGGAAAGACACACCTGTTCCTAAACTGAAACAAGAACGAACTAGGGGAAAGGAATTACCAGCCCTTCGGAAAGGCGACATTGCAAGACTCCAGGGAGAAGGAAAGTAGAGGGTTAAAGGTAAAATAATTAAGAAAGTAGCCCCACGATCCTACCAAGTCGAAACCGAAGACGGGTCCATCTTACCTAGAAATCGCCTTCATATTCTCCAAACTAACGAAACACTAGATCAGCTACCAACGCCTAGGTTAGCACCTAAATCAGCAACGAGAAATAACACGCCTGATTCTACAATACGTTCACCGGTACTTGCCCCACAAGGGTCGTTCTGTGCACACACCACACCAAGAAGCAGAGCTCAAACTCAAGTAGAGCCAGTGCAGCCAACACGGTCTAGTTGACTCGTAAAGAAGCAAATAAAACTAAATTTGTAACTAAAGAGGAAAGATTTCTCATTTAGTTTAAGCAAAAACTTTTCATTTTTATACTCAATAAACCTTTAATATGCTCTTTTGAAATGGAGAAGAAAAACCCTAACTTAAGAGGATATATGATGTGATAATAAGTCGCCATCATAGGTGGCGACACTAACTCTGAAGTGGGCGTCCCCCACTTCACTTTTTGTACTCTTGAACGCCATAAGCGGCAGTCTGACGGGAAAGACCGACCAATAAAGGTTAAACTATCAACTCTCGTCTACTCACTTATAAAGCTTTGATAAATAGGCTAAACAGTTACATAGTTAACTTCACAAGCAATATAAGAATTGATACACTTATTCAATACTAAAAATTCGTCCTTCATCAAACCTTGGGAATGGATGTTTAAACTAACTTAACCTAACCCAGCCAAACCATTGAAAATATCCGTCCTTCATCCAGCCTTGGAAATGTACGTCTAACCTAACACTTGTGTAGATTGATATAAGATGCAGGTCAACATTATAAAGTGCGTCAGTCCCCTATTTCTGGAACCGCTATAAAGGGAATACTTCGTTTTTCGGAATCGCTGTAAAGGGAATACTTAGTTTTTGGGAATCGCTGTAAAGGGAATACTTCGTTTTTGGGAATCGCTGTAATGGGAACTGATATAATGAATAAAGTGCGTTTTTGGGAACCGCTCTTATTGGAACTGCTCAAATCAGGGCTTCCCTATTTTTTTACCGCCATATTTTAAATAAAATAAATATTTCACACCCTGAAATTGGTCGGTAGGCTATCGATAACCCATTATATTGTTGTTTAGTTTTACCGCAGGATGGCGCCCAATTTTAATCCGCCCAGCCTAAGGTGAAAACTTTTTTCCTATTAATAAATATGTCATATAATCAAGAATCCATTCAGGTTCCATAAGAATATGGGAGCATAGCTTTAGCCTCTGGTACCATCCTCGCAAACTTTGTAACAAAAGTTCGCCTGCAATTTTCCCAACACAACACAACGAACTCTTGCGTTAGAATATGTCATTTTATTTTTCGTTAAAAGGGCGAGTAAGGCGAGCATCAGCCCAAATGGTAATAAATTGGATGTCTTCTTTTCCTTGGCGGAAATTTGTGTAAATAATTTTATTAACGACCATGGATTGAAAGATCTTATTACTAGTTTGGTTTTCAATAATAATTCAGACTAGTTTCTCTTTAATAATTACGCGAATTGGGAAAGTTTATTTTCCCCGAGTTCAAGAACAAAGGCTTAACTCCTCCAGCTTAAATTCTGAAGGTAAAAGATTAAAGCAAATTTTAAATTATCATTTTAAAACATATTTACCTCTTGTAAAAAGTCTACCTCCTTAATATTTTTTAAATAAATAACATTTTGGTATTCATAAAATTCGTTTTCAACATTTGTACGCTTAGATCTTTTTTCGGTGGGCTCCATTTTTATTACCCAAAATATTATGTCAAGGTATAGTGGCGCGGGTTAATAATAGATGTCAGGAGCGCTTTACTTGAAAAATCAATTCGAAGCAGACGAACTTTTGCTACAAAGTTTGCGAGGATAGGTATTGAATCGCGGCTCTCCCATTTTCTTATGGAACCTGAATGAATTCTTGATGTAATATATCAAACTAAAGTTTATAAGCCGTAGAACAGTATTATATCATTTACATTGTCATGAGTGTGAAATGAAAGTTGCAAATATAAAATAACATTTTTATTAATTTTAATAACAATATGAAAATATTGGGTTTTATAGCACTCATATTTTATTGTTCAAGACCTTCATCTCTACCAAGGCTACAAAAAGGAGTTACGTTTTTGTTTGGTGCCCAATTTCCCGCCTTTAAGACAGCCCATGTATCGGGATCTTCATCATTATGTGCTTCCATTTCGACTAAATGTAAAGCAGACATTGTAGAGTAGTTTCTTAAGCAAAGAAATCTTTCAACGAGTCTAGTCGGAATTCCCAATTGGCACTATGAATCGACCTTATAAATGCAAGAAGGGACAATAGCATGTGCATATATTGCTTAACCATATTAAACGTTGGGTATTTCATATCAGCAGATCCGGATATTTAAGACCACGGTGTTGGCTCCTTGTGGAATTTCCTATACAGTCGAAAGGAATAGTGTAGATAATATTGAAAACAGAGTAGAGTCGAACCGAAAATCGAATAGAATCGAATAAAAAGTGAATAATGCATAATACACGAAGGTTTGATGGTGTTATCCCATTTGATCGAATTGATAATATTAGAGATTTAAAAAATATATTAAGCAGTTGGGTGGGTTAACACAAAGAAAAAATGCATGGGTTACCTAATTGAGATGTCAGTATACAAGTAGGCTATTCGAAGCCGGGTTGTGTTAGGTAGAGGCGGATACACACATATCTATTTTCACGCGTTTCACGCTCGTTCTATCATAGAAATACCATTAGAGCGCGAGCGTGAAACGCATGAAAATATCTGTGTGAATCCGGCTTTAGGTTGGGTTCGCGCTTTGAAATATATAAAATTGTACATATATATAATCAAGGAGTATTCATATGGGGTTGTTTTCTAAACCTTTCTTAATACAAACCAGTTCCGACACTAATCCAAAAGATTTGAACCGTTTGGACGGTATTCCCACTGTTTTTTAACGTTTGTATATATATGAATATATTACAAAATTAATGTTTTTTAGACAAACATCTATATTAATTTATGATACATCGCTTAGAACCACCCTTTTATTAATTTTATATAACGCACTCTTAATTTTACAAATAATTTGGCGATTTAATACTTAATTACGTTATCCTTATAAAGTATATAAATCTTGTCTCAATTTAATCTTTATTCCTTTGCTTACCCCGGGACTCTTATTTTTAGAGTCCTATAGGGGATTCAAACTGGCAAAGGACTGTCACTCCACCTCTTTGAGGGTTGTTGAAATTTGTCAACAATGAGTGATAGAGCTGCTCATGGAGCCGCTACCCTAAGTAAGGGCAACGGTTAAGAGGCTAGTTGTACTTCATGAAAAAATAAAAGGATAGAAAAGAACCGCAAAGAGAAACCGTTTTAATGAGAAAGCGCTGTTATGACAATTTCCGCTGATTTGACTATCGCTGTTATGAGAGAGTTTATTTTGACAATCGCTGTTCTGAGACACCGCAGTTTTGACAGACGCTGAACTGGGAAACGCTGTTTTGCAAACCGCTGACCTAACTACAAACCCTCAGAAATCAGAAATCGTTCAGAATTTTCGCCCCTTTCTATTTTTTGGTACATCACCATGACAGTTCCATGCATGGTGCGTTGGGCGTCAGGAGTATCTTCTTAAAAATCTAAATTGTCAAAAGCAAATGTAATTTTTCATTCTTAACGAACTCCGGTTTAATATACACCCCTTCGTTGTCTTTCATCTTTGATAAAACTTCTATCCCAAATAGAGTTTGTGCGTCGTTCATTTTGGAATAGGTGACTCCCCATCCCATCTCACTCATAAAGTTAACCATATGGGAGCTTCGTGTGTCTTTGTGAATATATAATGAAACTCACATTTACAATGGCATTTCCCTAGTTATACGCATGTTTTTTTATTATCATGCAGTGAAGCTTGACGAGACGTTAAGGTCTAAAACACACGAGTTTGAGGAAGGCGAATAGGTCTATGATCAATTTCGCTGCATTGACGGGAATTGGACGAGAGTAGGGCTTTCCCAACCATACACTATCTGAAAAATAAAGAAGTTCCTGGGGTAAGGCTGTGTGAAATCGAGAGATCGACTAAATTCCCATTTTTTGGAAGAAGTCACAAAATTTCTGATTACTTTCGCTGCCATGAAAAGTGATTTTATTCTGCCTTCGTTTTTTTTCTTCCACTCTAAATAAAGCCGAGTCTTTCGTGGTCTTCACTGAAACGCGTTCAGCTTCTTGTTTTTGCTTCGGTCTCGAAAAACGATTCCAACTATTTCTTCCTTTAAGAAATCTTTCTGTTTTCTGCGCAACAGTAGATCATCTTAAAATGAAGCAATCCCATTAGAAAATAAAATGTTCAAATAAGCGTTGTGTAGGTCCAGCAATATAGTTATTGTTTCTTCTACGAGACGTTCTTCGACCATGTTTAAAAATTCTATTTCAGATGCATTTATACCTGCATTGTCGCATATAGGTCTTTTTCCGATCGTTGATGTCACAGTAGTGTTGTCAGAACGTTTTTGCTCTAACAGTTAAGATGGTACATAACATCTACGCATGTACGTATGTTTCACTTAAGTATTCACTTACATGAACGCGCCACACGTCATTTGAGCTCAAATCAACAGCTAGCTTTAATGATTCGCCACTTCTAACATAAGAAATTAAATGCAATGGATTTCTTCTTGACCCGTTTCCATCGCACAAAAACATTTTGTTTTTACGAACTTTGGAGCTTTCCTTCTAGTAAAAGTTGATCCACATGCCTCTAAGCTTGTAGTTTCGTACGTGTCATAATCACTTTCTCGACCTTTATTATATTTTATGCATAAACTTTTTATAGCAAGATAAATGCCAAGAACATTTATTTCTTTTAAGATTATCTACTGTCACATCACCATTCATGTAGGTTAGGAATGTTTGGCGCTCTTCATCTTTTAAAGTCGCGAACTCTGAGATTAACTGCCAGATATTATCCAACAAAAGATCTTCCGGATTTCGAACTAATTTCTCCTTAAATTTTTGTTTACAGAAAATTTAGTTTTCACTTTTGAATAGACCTAACATGTTGTACTAATTATAATAAAAATGTTTTGAAAGTAAACTCCTGCGACTCATGAGTCTCGAGTATTATACATACTGAGGATATTACCCTTGGTTTGCTTCTGACCAAAAGTAAAACTAAAACGAAGTCTATTCTTTTGCCCAGCTTATGTATGTTGTTTGTATTAGGCTTGATCCTATGCAAAGTCACCCGAATCTAAAATAATGGAAGAAAAGGCAAATGCAGCCTTTGGTCAAGTTGACCATCCCGTAATTTCCCATGGTGAAAGTATTTTTACGACGTCGTGAACTGAGACTTTGAACCAACTATTCTCTTATCAACATATGTACGAGGCACATTGTTACTTCTTCAACTTCGGGAATGAGTTATTTATTTATTAATTTTTAATGTGTAGTACAGAAATCTTTTATTAAAATTATAATATAAATGTAGATTTATTGGGAGTTATAGTAATTTTGTATTATTCTACTGCCTAGAAATAGCGGTTTTCAATTAAGCGGTGACCAAAACCGCAGTTTGGCATAAGAGCAACTCCCAATTGGTCTTTTCCTAATACAGCAGATAATCAGTTGAGCAGTTTTTTACTTCAGCGGTTCCCAATTCGATGTGTATGTAAAAGATCAATCCTCAAAATAGCGGTTGTCAATTGAGAGGTGGCCCAAAACCGCAATTTCGCATAAACGTAATTCTCGATTGGGCTTTTCCTAATACGGCGGGTTATCAGTTAAGCAGTTTCTTACTTGTGTTGTGCTAGGTTAAGTTAGGTTGGGTTAGATTAAGTTAAGTTTAAGTATGTGGGGGTCGGTCCGCCTTTTGCCTATAGGAGAAATACTGAAATTGTACGTAAGTATAGGTTTCAAATATGAAGCTATATTTAAAGGGTGTTAACCGCCTAATATCTAATTTTAAAACTAAAGAGATTGAAGAAGATGACACTTGACGCCAGCTCCTTAAACGTTTTCACTTAATTGTTATAGTTTTTGAGCACCTTCCCCATTAAATATTCATTTAACTCTGGTAGTTTTTAAGTACCACATATATATCAAATATATAACTGCTGTTTTGAGAAACGCACATTTGAGACGCCGCTGTTTTGGGAACCGCTATTCTGGTACTTGCTCTTTTGAAAACTGCTCAACTGGCAGTAGACCGTTTGATTTATTGTATGGCAAATTTATTATTAGGAAAAAGGTTTTCACCTTAGGGTGGGCCGGTTAATATTTGGCGCCACCTTGCGGAAAAAAACTCGCAATGCTAATTTCTTATACGGGTTATCGATAGCCTATCGACCAATTTCAGCGTGTAAAATATTTATTTTATTTAAAAATACTGCGGTATAAAAATAATTCCCGAAAACTAGGTTTGGGTGGGATAGCGCACCTCTGCCACCCATCACAAACTTCCACCAGCGAAATTCGGATTAAGCTCCTTTTTCTGAAAACAATGACAGCTCCCGCTATATTCTATGATGAACGTGCAAGCCAGAATGTTTATTCCACATAACAGCAGGGACTATAGAGAGATTTCGTAATTCATAATACATGACTCTTAGCAAATTCGAAGTGTAAATGTTTTTGAAAATAACTAGTAAAAAAATATGCGTAGCTACCATTTCAACTGACCTGCCAAGATATGAATTGAGCTTGTTTAAAATCAGAATCATCTGAAATCAAATTACAATACCGTTATTTATATATTAAAATTAAAAAAAATATTTTAAGCCATGCAGAACCAGACGGGACATAAACTGAATGGTCATTAAAGAATGTATCGCAACCCCGTCCCAGTTAAAACTGCGGAATTTTCAGAATTAGATGGCGCGATCGGTGAAGAAATGCACAAAGTATTTGTAGGCAAACACGATTGGATAACTCGTTTATCCATACTTTTCTCCTAAAACCGGTTGTAAGTATTTCCTTGATAAATGAGTGGTCTTTCCAAAAGAATGAAAGAAATTCCGTGAAACTTGAAGTGGGGTAGCCTGCTTTTACTTTTTTCTTTTGTATTTCTCTTCAAGAGGAACTTACTTCAAGGCCACAAATGAGACGATTTTATTCAGAATGCTAAAACGCATAGTGAAAAAGTTAGTCGTTGCTAACTCTTGAACACGAGTAGAGTTAGGTATGTTTGTTGCCTTTTGTAAAAAAAACGAGGGAACGTCAGTTCCATTCACGTGTTCCTCAGGGTACATAAAAATGTGATCTGCTGGGACAAACTAGATCATATGGAATTGAATGTTTTAATTAATAAATAATCCGTTAAATATACATTATAGACATACGGTCTATTCAAATGACGTGGATTTTTTGAGATGGTCAGAAGAGAAAATCAAATTGGGATTAAAAAACGAGTGCCAAACCACTCTAGAAAAATTGTACACCTTTTCATTTGATTCTCGTGATTCCGAAAAATTTCTCGTGATTCTGAATCGATTCTCGTGATTTCGAAATGATTCGCATTACTTCAGAATTGAATCCATTTGGTTTGTACATCTGATTTCAAGAGTGGTTTCCCCCTCGTTAAAAAATGTAGTTGGGAATTAGTGCGCCCGAGTCAACAGTTTTGATTGTTAAGGGTTGCTCCGTAAACTAGTACACTACACCCCCGCCAATCCGTGCGGCTGCATCATTTGTCCCTAAAGTGCAGCACTCGAAACCGTGCCCGGAACTGGAAGCAAGGCCAAAGAGCGGGAAACGAAGAACCCCAGACCAGTGCTCCCGCACACACGTGATGAGGCTAAGGCAGCAGAAGGAAGAGGAACGGCTTGGCGACCACAACTCCTCACAGCAGTGCCATACGGCCCCAGTAATGTAACCGTGACCCAACAAGACCGACTCAAAGGCAGAGGGAGCTGCCAGGGCCCAGTTCGGTCCCCGCGACTCGGCCGGGTGTGGGCGAGACGGCCGTGTTCCAATTCGCGGAACTAGGACGGATCCTAGAACTCTGGCCCCCTCACCACAACAAGGATGGAACACTACCCCCACCCTGCGCTCGGACAGGTGGGGGGAGGGGGCGTGCTCCCGAGCAAGTATTTGCGAACTTATCGACAATTTCCTTCGAAATGAGGATACCTTTATGGGCTCTAGGGCAAAGCTACGCAAAATTTTTAATTCACCGATAACTTCGTAAACACCATTAGGAGGTGGTGTTAAGAATTGTAATCGGGGCGTTCAGAATTAGAATCGTTCGTTTAGAAATTGAAGCCGCTACTGCCATCTTTAAAGCCGCGTCTTCATCAAAAGTACGCCTTGTGGAATGATGAAAACGAGCGCAACGGGTCCCCAACTATTACACTGAATCAGTTCCGGCCATAGTAAATTTAGATCACGGGAAATCTGAATTACATATTTAAAAGTACACTTCAATGTGTTACATGGTTTTTATCCAAACTGGAGAATAGTTGAACTAGCGAGAGTCGAAATCCACAAAAAGGTTCAAAGTGGACAATAAGTGAATTCTAAAAAAATGTTTGAGAGCTGAAAAATTATTGTCGGTATGTTGTTTATATAAGCTTTTATCCTGAAAACCTTGGTGTTATGTATAGATTTCGTGCGGGGGGAAGGGAAAAATTAATCACGATTAAAAACAGAGTAACTGAATAGTTTGGTGATTATTCTTTTAAGTATGCAGTCGCTAGCTTTCCCTGTGAGATATAACATTGTGTATCACTCCGCCTCTTCTTTGGCCATTTTGATCAAGAGCATAGCAACGTGTTGTTGTTTCAGTTCTCAAAATCTCTCATCCCTTCCATAAGACTTAAATAAAGAAAAGGAAAAGTGAACATCAACGTCAAACCCAATGGCAAGAAAGAATAATCCCCCCCCCCCCAAACTAAAAACTACCTTCCATTCACGGACGAAAATAATACACTGTAAAAAATGTTTTTTTGTGGTCGTTTTAAACTTCTTAAAAGGTACTTTTAATGGAAAAACACCTTAATTATTAGTGCCACAGATGGCGCTTAAACAAACCCTAGGAATTTTTAAGGGTTCTTTTCAATACCATTAGGGTGTTTTCGAGGGTCTTATCGAACCAAGCTCGTGAAATTACTACTTTTGAACCCTGACATAGAGTTAAAATCCATACTACCCATTAATGATGAAACTGTTCTCATAAAATAAGCCCCAACTATCGAAAACGAAACCGTCCTTAAACATGTTAACTTTAAGTGGGCCGCTTACACCACAGCCTTAGCACGCCTAGAACTACTCAGATACCTCGAGATGGTTGGCAGACACGCGTATTATATAGATACCGACTCTCTGATATTCTTCGCACCAGGTGGCTACTCAATAATAAAGACCGGGGATTATTTAGGGGAAATGAATAATGAGCTCGAATGTTATGGTCCCCGAGCGTACATTAGAGAACTCGTACGCGGGGACCCAAGAACTACTCTATTCGAATTCGTAACTCCGACACCAACGAATGCCATGATGTCACTAAGATGAAAGATTTCATGATTAATGCCTCCAATGAAAAAATCATTAATTTTGATAACCTGAAGAGGTTGATTGGTGTCGGGGGTGAAAAGGTAGAGGGGTATCACGTTCCAATCCCCAAACAAATTAGAAGGTTAAATGATCACGCCCTAATATCCGTGGACGAAAGGAAAATATATCGGGCAGTTACTGACAAGGTGAAAGTAAGGTAAAAAAGACAGTGGTCCACTTTTTGTAGAATAAAAAAAAAGTTCTTATTGTACAATAAGTCGACCACTGTCTTTTTTACCTTATTTTATGTAAAAATGCCGTGCGAAATTATTTTAAAGGTGAAAGTACTACCGAATTATGAAACTGTACCCTACGGGTATGTCGGCTAGCTTTTAAAGGGGTTAAAAGTGCATAAAATGTACAAATTGTGTAAATTTGAATGTAATAATAAAAATGTTTTTTGTAAGACTTTGTCTTTGAAACTGGTTTTTATTTACTAGCCTATCTTTTAAATCTATCTTACAGAAAGTCGTCTCAAGGGATGGAGAAGGGAAGGAGGTGTCCGATGCGAAAGTGAAAGGTCACTTTTTTGATCACTCATAGATCGAGACTTAACAGCTTTAACGGTCTTACTACGCCATCAGTCCGTACGACACGGTGGGGGAAGAAGGGGGTGATGGCGTTTGACCGGTAAATGGTCTCAGGAAAAGGGAGAATTGTTACTCGCTAGAGCTTTAAAAAAATCCGCAATTGGACTAATACATTCAGAATGAAGCGCGGTTTCGGATTTTAACAGTTTGATCCGTGATAAAGAAGCTCCAGAAGTTCAAAATACACCCCCATGAAAACTTATTTAAAATTATAATTGTTTTGATTATAGTAATTTTTGCAAGTTAGAGGAAAATGACGCTCCTTTTTGAAGGATGGATAGCGAAAAAACAATTTTCAAACGCAGACCATAGCTATCAGTTGCCATCTTGGGCATGTTTCTTATCTTTTTGGTAGAATAACAATCCTGTCCTCTTCATTTTTTGAGTTATGTTAAAACATTTGATCAGAATTTTCAAAATTATCTGCCCAAAATGAGTCTCTCAAATGGAACTAATATCTCCGATTTTAAAAAGTTCCTCTTACCCCAGGAAATAGTGCTATCTTTTGTTAAGCTAATAATATTCATTAGAATAAAATAATGGTATCATTATGATAATTTTTTTCATTTTAGGCATATTTTTTTATTCCAACCAAAACATACTACTCTTTGAAAATAAATGTTACTTTTCAGTGTTTTTTAACAATTACCAATTTTTAATATGGTAGGAATATATTTCACTTTGTGATAATTAGTTCCTAAAAACTTTGTAATTAAATATTAATTTTTAGTGGTTTTGAGCAATTAACTATTTTCGTATGATAGGAATATTTTCACTTTGTGCTATAAACTGATTAGTTAGTTCCTAGCAAAATTGAGGGAGACGAAGGTATAAGAGGAACTGAAAAAGTGTAAAGCTGATCCCGAGTGAAAATGAAAGAAGGAAAGTTTAAGCGGCCCAAACGAAAGCCAGTATGTCATCGAATGCGGTTAATACTTCTGTTACTAATATAGCAGCTAGCTTAGGGTTGTGTTGGTATACAGAAGCCATTCTTAAGTTCAATTTGATATAACATTTTACCTATTCGCGTTACTCACGCTAGAAACATCAAAATTCTTATATTGTTTTAAAAGAAGAACCTTGACCTTGCTTATTTTAAAATTAATTCAAGTCATGGACTCTTCTCAAAATTTGTACCCTAGTTGGAATTTTGATTTGTGATTCTTTTGAATTCAAGTTTGTAAGAAGTACATTTTTGATATGAATTATTGGTTTAATATATTTAGTGTTTAATTGAAATATTATTTCTTTTTGCTTCCAATCTTCGTCTTCCACCAATTCTATAAATTTTAATATTTTAGGTAAGGTTAGGTTACATCACGTGAGTGTCGGGGAGGTACTATTTTTGTTTCCCAACTTTGTTACCTCCCCGACTGAACTTTAGTTCAGGGGGAGGTTTTACACTGGTCGTTTATGTGTGTTTGTGTGTCACTTCCTGTGTAACCGGGAATCACGTGATGTAGCTTGTGGAGCAAAAAGTCTCGAGACGTAATCATGCCAGCTTATCGTTCAATTCCGTTTAACGGGAATTACCTCCTTTAAGCATGGCTGCCACATTGAGCTTCAGGTGTCGTGCAATTATATACACCAGGACGTTTCCCATTGGATATTATCGCCTCCACCATCCACTTTACGGTCAAACCTCGATGCTGGACAGTTGCCAAAAGAGCAGTTCCCATTTGCGCACTTCCATAAGAGCGGTTTCTCAAAAGCGTGGTTACCAAACTTGAAAATCTCATTTGCGCTCTTCCAAAAGGGTGTTTTCGTATAAACGCATTTTCTGATAATTGCGGGTTCAGTTTTTGGACGTCGAATGCTCAAAATTAAAAAAATAATTTAGGTAAGGTTAGGTTGGGTTACGGTAGGGTAGGTTAGGCTAGTTTAGGTAAGGTTTGGTTATTTAATCTGTCATTCGAGATTGATTTTCGACATTAAGTACCAAACTCTTTTAAAAAGAGATTTAAAATTAACTTAAAATTAAAAATGAAAGATTTTATCCTATGTTCAAGATATTCGGTGCAAGTATAAGAATATTTCGTGGGCGTCTCTGGTTGAGAAATGATTTGGGGAAGTGCGCTAATGGGAACTGCGCTTTTGAAATTTCGCTTTTGGAAAACTGCGCTACTGGCTATAAACCTTATAATCACCTCCGACCATCCCAACACCAAGGTCCAACCTCTAGTTTCCGATCTCAGCGGGCCACACTAGCGAGGCGTCCCTCACTTATATGGTCCACATCAACCTTCCACTCTCCAAACGTCGCCCCACCAATGGGTATATTAGCTTTTCGAACCAGCCTAGAGATCAAGAATCAACAAGACATTGGAGGGAGGAGTTTTCCTCCCAACTTCATGGCCACATCGCTCGATTTATAAAGCCCTTCGAACGGTTTATATACTAACTTTTTCTAATGAATTCAAATGAACCGTATGGTGTGATACCGTTTACGGAAATGAAACGCAATATTAATTTATACTATAATTAAAAATATCAAAATGGTTAAACTTAATTAAAAATATCAAAATGGTTAAACTTAATCTAATTAAAAATAAAGTCGAAAAATCAATTGAAAATTCGAGATATTTTAGAAGATATTTAAGAAATTGTCCAAAAATCTAAAGAAAAGTGACCGTTTAATACCAGCTTGAGTATGCAGCACGCGCTAAGCCATTTTTCATACATATCATTTAGTCAAAAAAGCAGAGGTATAACGTGCGGTATTGGCTTAGGCTTGCTGCAAACTTGGGGTGGATTGAAGAATCTAAATAAAAGTGCGTTTACACGGGTATCCAAGATCCCACCGTCCACTGAATTCGAAGTAATACAGACAAAGGTACTTTGATAAGACTTATTTCGGGTACGAAAGTATCTCACACAGATTTAAATAATAAAATATTGATAAAGTAAATGAAGTGATAGAAAGTAAGGTGCCTGAATTGGTTAAACAAAGATTTAAATAATGAAAGATTGATAAGGTATATGAAGTAATGGAGAGAAAGGTACCTGAGTGGGTTACGAAAAGGTTAAAACATAAACCTAGCGAGCTTTACTAAGTGGTTCTAAATTGATGAACAAAAATTTAATTTATTAAACAGTAGATAATCTATTTTAATGGTATTTTTTATCGATAACTGAAAATTACATTCACTGGGTTCTTCTACTCGGGTAGCCCTTTTCAGTCATTTAATTTTGACTATTATATTATATCATGAGTATCCCATTAAATTCACCTTAATTCACCGTAATTAAAAAGTTGGCGAGATTTTCTCATCATTTGATTTTTTAACTTTAGTAATATATCTCTTCTCGGCCTATATAAACGAGATTTACAGATTCGGTACTAATAGATGCACTGCACTGCACCAATGGGTGGTTTACGTTAGCCTTTAGAATTGTGGTGAGCCCTCTCGCTTGCGCGATGGTGTCGTCTTCGAATGTGTCGGCAATCGTTTCTCACCTATATTTCGGTGATAAGAGGCCTCTTTCTCACGATCTTTTGGGTGTTGTACTCGAATAAACCGAGGCGATTGAATTTAAATCGCATTACTTAGAAATGTGGCTAATGTAATCTATTATGTCACTTTAAGAACATTACGCAAAGAAAGGTCTAGGGATTAAATATCACTTGTATGTCAAATACCAGCTTGAGTGTTCAGCACGCGCCTAAGTTCAAGCGAATGTAGTGTAAGCTTATTCTTGCGACAAACTCAATGTGGTTTGGATCATCTAAGTACAATTCTACTACTATATTCTAGTTGATAGATCGATAATACTCGGAGTAAATATAAGCAGATCAAGCGGAATTGGAGTATAAAATGTAAAACTGACGCGGATTGATACTTAACGATAGAAATCATAAGAAAAATAATAGTTATGAAAACTCTCTTTGAAATATAGGTGTCTTGTGTTTAAAAAACCAACAGTCTATATTTGAATAAAAAAATGAAATCAGATGTTGGAGAAAACAAATCTAAAAAAAGGCTTCAGTTTTCTCCACTATAAAGCCGGGAAACATTTCCTAAAAAAGTCATTTCCTGTGAACTTCGTTAGAGAGCAGAGCAGAGCAGAGCAGAGGTAGTAAGCAAGCTATAACGATTTAAGTGAAATGCTTTTATTGGATAGAGATGATGGCATTATAGAGATAGGCAGTAAGCTAATTCACTGCTATTATCGTAGGACTTCGATTTGTTTGTGCATGTTACTATCGTTTAGCTAAATTATAGTTGAATGTGAGTTGGAGGTTTAGGAGTACTAAAGAGCAGTTAAAATCCGTGAAGACCTTGTCAATATAGATTAACCAGCGCAGAATGTCATCACCATTTGAAGTCAACAGAGTAACTTCACGGTTGACATTTCCATATAACAGCTGTTAGAGACGGCCTGGCTACAAGAATTGGGACATAAGCAGCGAGTGCTGTGAGACTCGACATGTTAGATGCCTCCAGTCATATATACAAAGATATTCAAGTGTAAATACTAACGGTATGGAATTTAAGTTATTTTTTCCAGGCTTTTTAAGATATTTTTTATTTTAGGAGCGCAGAAGAAGGTCTTATCGGGCTGTCAGCGGTTTTGGACAAGCTATATCCTTGGAACTGACTGAGATCACACGTTTGATGAAAAAATTATCAATGGTGCTGTATTAGAACGTCAGAACAAGGAATTCAGACGAAACCACTACCGGAAGTATTACCAATCTCCTACCGAGGAAGGCTTAAGGAACTTGCAGTCTAGAATATCTCGGGTTTTTCCAAGAGCAACTTGCTGGTGAATCTCCGTCGTTTGGTTTTCTTCTCTTCCGTGCCACCCCAGACTGAATAATTCGTTTTTATCAAATCAGTGCATTATTGAAAGATGATTCCGCAGTACTGCCTGATGATACCGATATATTTATTTATATTGCTAGAATTTCTATTCCACTTATATACTTTTAAAATGAAAATTTCATTGAGTGTGTCTCTACTCATTCTATGAGCTGACATAAAATAAGGTCATGGGAAATTGAATACTCTGAGTATTATGAGATAATTGTTATACACTATAACACAGAGGGGAAATACAAAACTGACAATAGAAAGCACTCTGGTCCTTCTACCCATCCTAATTCTCTGCATACGTCCATCTTTTATTTAAAGTAGGGTTAGGTTAGGTTAGGTCAACGTCGTCAGGGGGATGTAATATTTTGGTTTCCCAACTTTTTTTTTTTTTTTTTTTTTTTTTTTTTTTAAGGTCGGCACCGTCTGTTGAGTTAACTCGGTTTGGATCGAAATAAACGATAAAGATTTTCCAAGTAATGTGAATTAATATGTCGGAAGCCGAGCCAGAAATGCTAAAGGAAATTCTAGCTAGCGCGTGCAATGTTTTCCCCAATTAAAACGTTGAAACGGTGAGCGAAATCGCAAGCCTTGACTTGAAAGAAAGGGATGAAATTGATAAGCTGGTTACATTTGAAATCGTGAGAACAGATGACACCCATTTTTCCCTTGCTGTTGGTGGAAAAATTAATGAGCAAGATGAGAAATTTAAGGCCACTTCACATGACAAAATCTTTAGAGCTCAGATAGAAGAAAATGTTGTGCCAAATAAAGTGAAAGTAGTAAAGGTCAAGACAAGTTAAGTTTGCGCCTAAATTGATCGCTCGCTCTCGACAATTATGAAGAAGACAGAGCGAATACTTAAACTTACGAGGTGAAAGAGACTGCCCGTTTTCCCGTTCAAACGCGCTTACCGCGCGCTAGGTACAAGCTTCCGCCCGTTCGTTAGTCAGAGAGAGAGATATCACCTCATTCTCGGAAACTATTATGACGGGGTTCGGCTTCGGCCAAGGTTGTTAGAGATATTTGTTGTGTTCTAGGCTCCCGAGCGTTAACATTTGAATCAACAAAAATACAATTTTATTTTCAGCCTAAACCTTGCGGCTCTTGTTTTAGTTTACCTTCTATTAATGACATTATATATGTCACTTCTCTCCAATTAAAATCCCAATATAATATCAACAATATGTATAAAAAGACACAATGATTTGGGAATAAAATTTCCAACGTAGTTTTCATTTCGCGGGGCTTTCCGATTACTAAGCCTAATTTGACAAACTGTTCAAAAGTAGGCTAAGGAAAATAATTTCAAGAGCTTGGTTCGATTATACCTTTTGTGTTTTTAAAAAAGACCTTCTTTACTCATAAAATACCTCTCGGAAGTCGAAAATACCCTAATGGTATTGAAAAGAGCCCTTAAAAAGTCCTAGGGTTTGTTTAAGCGCCATCGGTGGCACTAATAAACACCTTAAGGAGTTTTTCCAATAAAAGTACCTTTTAAGGCGTTTAAAACGACCACAAAAAAAACTTCTTTTTACAGTGTATGATTTTCGTCCGAGAATGGAACGTAGTTTTTTGTGTTTTTGTTGGGGGGGGGGGGGAATTACTCTTTATTGCAATTGGGTTTGACGTTGATGTCTCCTCGTTCACTTTTCCTTTTCTTTATGGAATTCTTTTGGCGCTGGAAGAAGGGAGGAGAGATTTTGAGAACTGAAATAACAACCCGTTGCTATGCTCTTGATCAAAATGGCCAAAGAAGAGGCGGAGTGATACACAATGTTATATCTCATAGGGAAAACTAGTGACTGCATAGTCACCAAACTATTTAGTTACTCTGTTTTTAATCGTGATTACTTTTTCCTTTCCCCCCCACACGAAATCTATACATAACACCAAGTTTTTCAGGATAAAAGCTAATATAAACTACATACCGACAACAATTTTTTCAGCACTCAAACAATTTTTTAGAGTTCACCTATTGTCCACTTTGAACCTTTTTGTGGATTTCGACTCTCGCTAGTTCAAGTGATCTCCAATTTAGATAAAAAGCATGAAACACTTTGAAGTGTACTCTTAAATATGATATTCAGTTTTCCCGTTATCTAAATTTACTACGACCGGAATTGATTCAATTGAATAGTTGCGGAATCGTTGCGATCGTTTTCATCATTCCATGGCGCCTACTTTTCACGTAGACGAGGTTGAAAAGATGGCAGTAGCGGCTTCAATTTCTAAACGAACTATTCTAATTCTGAACGTCCGCATTACAATTCTGAACACCACCTCCTAAATCTGAACTATCGTTTAGTGCGCTCGAGCCAGTATTTGTGAAGTTATCGGCGAATTAAAAACTTGCATAGCTTTGCCCTAGAGGTCATAAAGGAATCCTCATTTCGAAGGAAATCGTCGATAAGTTCGCAAATACTGGCTCGAGCGCGCTAATTCCCAACTAGATTTTTTAACTAACTAGTGGCAAACCAGTCTGGAAATCAGATGTGCAAACCAATGGATTCAATTCGGAACCAATGCGAATCGATTGGGAATCACTAGAAATTTTTCGGAATCACGCGAATCGATTCGGAATCACCGAGGATCAAATGAATCTGGAATCAGGTGTACTAATTTTGCAAGAGTGGTTTGGCACTCGTTTTTTAATCCTTATTTGATTTTCTCTTCTGACCATCTCAAAAAATTCACGTCATTTAAATAGACCGTATGTCTTTTCGGTATTATAATGTAGACTCCGACGCCGCGGAAAAAAAATTGGCGGCGGCGTGACGGTATTTTTTTAGTTTCGGCGGCGGCGCCGAGTTTTTTTCCCTAGGGGCGGCGTAAACCATGAGCGCGACGGCGGCGTTTATCGGCGTATGACGTCACGTGGTCAGCTCCCGACTGCCATGTCGGGTCTTTCAGCTCTCCCGTGAACGAGCCTGGGCAGATATTTTACTTTTACTTTCGTGGTTTCCCACGGACCAACGGTCTCTCAGAGCCGTGCCTGCACTGCGTGGCAGGGCTATTCGACAGCTGCTGACCCCTGTTGGCAGTGTCACGCTCGCCTACTACACATTACAGCGTTTTGAGAGCGTGCGTGACGGGCGCGGCGTTTTGATGGCGTCACCGCTGATGATACGTACGTCGTGCCACCCAACGGTGTGAAAGTTCACATTATCGCGTTAAGCATCGTGGTCAGTCAAATTTTTCAGATGAGGCGTAACTACCCGGTTTAATCAGATTTAACCGAAGTTTAATGACAATTAACTTTGGGTTTATTGAACTGAGAAGGCTATGGATACCTCAGTTAAATCTGGTTAAACCAGGATTAATTACTCTTCGTCTGAAGAGGGTATTACACTTTTCCAAGAGAAGCTTATATCAAATTCTTTTAGATATGCGTTTTTCTGTCACTTCAAGCTAGATAATCTAGTTTAGTAAAGTAAAGCTTGATTTAAGCTTCAACTTAGGCTTTATACTAGCCAAGCAGTCTCTTTTTGTGTCTCAAAAGATTGAATGTGATAATATGGTAACCTGGGCTTAATGGACTAGCTGTATAATATATTGTAACTGTAAATAATAAATGAGCGAAACTTACCTACTCTACATAATTCTGAACCAATGACAGTCCACATAACCTACTTCTTTTTGAAATCTTAGAAATCTGGTCATTTTCGATCCTAAATTGCCGATTTTTTACGTACCGACTAAATTGTCGAATCTGCCATTTTTACCATGAAACGGAGTTAAAACGTCACGCACGCTCTCAAAAGCTCGGAATTCGGAACTCTCGCGTTTCGAAGAGTTTCGTTGACGGCGTGTCGATGGCGTAGCGTTTTAGAAACGGTTCAGCGACGTTTCACAAACGCCGCGCCGCGTCACGCACGCTGTCAAAACGGCCAAGAATTAACCGGCGGCGGCGGCGCGCCGGAAATTTTACATATCGGCGGTGGCGTTAAAAATATTGCAATGTTAAACGCGCGCCGGTGTGTAATCGGCGGCGTCGGAGTCTAATCGGTAATTAATTGCCCGCTTTCGTCATCTAAGCATACATTTTCTCGAATCCTAGGTTTCGTACGAATGTTAACGTACGACCAAAAATTTTGTGGCTAATCTTTTAATTCCTGGATGATAGAATTTGCGTGATTTAATTTATCGATTTTTAGAAGCTTTGGGTCGTTTTTCTAAGATTTTGAAAATTTCAAAGGTCTGATATCATACTTGATCTCTTAAATTTTTGATGGTAGTACCGTTTTCGATTTAACTTTATACACAAATCCTTGGAGAACCAATGAGGAAATTTCGAACCCCTGCTCGTTTTCTTTGGTATGTACTAAGGCATCATTTACCACATCGTGTAGATTTTTAAATGCTTTGTCAACTTCTTGTATAGCCATTAACTCATCCCAGGACTCGTTATTAAGACACGCGTAGAGATTTTTATAGTCTCCTTTATATATTATATTGTTTTTTTAAGTTCCTTGGAGCTATTGGCGTAAAAAGGTCGTAAGTAGATTGCATAGTAAGTGCCAGCTGTGGATGGAAATTGTCTACTCGGGTTTTTGGGGTTAGATCTACCGTTACCTGCACCCATGAACGTTTAGTCAAAATCAAATCCAAAACATTACCCGCGACATTTACAATCTTGTTAAGTTTGTTCAAGTTTAAGCTTAAAACAAATTGCAAAACGGCTTCCGCTTTCGGTTTTACTCCTGAATTGCAATCCACTGTAGAGAACAATTCCCAGTTGACTCCCGGTATATTAAAATCCTCAACAATTATAATATCACTACCACAGTTGTTAAACCTATTATACAACTCTGAGAAGTAGATAGCATATTCAACTTTATGTACTTGGGGAGCGAAATAATGATTTCCCACTATTATTCTCTCACCGTTTACGTTAACAAGTTCAATCCACACACATTCACTTCTGAGTTCTAAATCATTTCTGCGAATTGCAGTTATGTGGTTTTTCTCTAAAATCATACTTCCGCCCCCCCCCTTACGTTTGGGAGTAATGTTTGCGGATGGTCTACTCTATAGACGTTCATATCTGGTGGCGCAAAATCATCATTAAAATGCGTGTGGTTCAGGAATGTTTCAGTAAAACACACTAGGTCTTCATCAGAATTAATTAGGTTTGCTTTGACCTCATCTAATTTGGTACGCAACCATCTAACATTTTGGTAGGTAATGGTCCAAGATAGTTTTTTTGTTATATTTACTGGGCTACTGTTCTTACCTCTTTGAGCCCAATTCATGTTGAAAATTTTCACTTGTTACTCAATTTCCATTTGGAGTTCATAAAAAATCTGTGATCACAGCCTAACTTTAACTATTTTACTTAATCGCACTTGCTTGAACTTACTTCCATTGTAATTAATTACGAAATAATAAAATAAAATAATAATAATAAAAATAATATTTTTTTCTTTCATTAGATTTAACTTGGCCGTTAATATTAAGAACGAAAACCAGCTCATCAAAGCCGGTAAGAATAAAACTAGTAAAAAGGGTGCTATGGACCGGACATTAAACATACATATTATTGATAAAAAATACTAGGGGCGTATTTGTTCTTACACAGGAAATTATTTTCAAATACAGGCGGGGTTCAAATATGTTAATTTTATTTACCAAAAAGCTATTTTCATTTTTCGAATACATACGTCCTAGTCCTAGAATCCTACCCCGCAATCCTACCCCGCAACCTTCTCTTATATCTTTGCTAATAATAACAGTTACAAGATATGCAATAATTATTTATTAGTTGATACTTTAATGCGTGGTTACATATTATTTTTTATATGATATGACCTTACACTCTGGCGTATACAACACTACCTTTTCCGTAACAGAATAGTCCTTAATTACGCGTGGTGATCTTATCCTGTTCGAGAGACGTAACTGGGGACTGGTGTTCACAGTGTCAGGTTAGAGAGGTTGAGTAATTACTTCAGTTGTAGTTTCGAGAGAAGTGATGTTATTTTGCTCTTGAACGTATGGTCTATCAGTATTTATTGTTGAAGTTTGAGCGTTGCACTAGCGTAGCGGTTCTTCGGTTCGAGTACGTGGGCGTAACTGTTCTCGATGACTTCTTATTGATCCGGTTGGTGTTTGGATATCAAACATGGCATTACCACGGTAACGCGACGCGTAAATTACTAGGTGGTTACCGAATGCTTCATCCGAATTCCGCAATCCCTTACTTCGCACTATTTATCACGTGTTAAGACAGTTCTTAAGTCCGAGCTATATGGATCAAATAAAATTCAAGCTTTAAATATGTGGGCTATTCCGGTTATGATCTACAACTTAGGGGTTATTAATTGGTCTTCAACAGAACTGAAAAATTTGGATTGTGCGACGCGTAAATTACTACGTGATTACCGAATGCTTCATCCGAATTCCGCAATCACAAACTAGGTGGCAGGGGCTTACAGGAGCTAACAACGCTTTGGAAATCTCACACTAGCAAAGTCCAAAAGTATTTTTTGAATAAAAAACACCACATTCATGAAACAGTAAAGGAAGTTGATGTTAAACTGTCGGCATTAAATTTGAGTTCCGTAGAGGGCTTGATATTTAGCAAGCCCAACACCCAAGATGAACGATGTTCCCAAAAAGCCTTTATGAATTTTCGTTTGCTGTATGTAGGGTTTTTAGAATCTCGGACTTCATTTTATATCAGTCTACACAAGTGTTTGGTCAGACGTAAATCCCCAAGGCTGGATGAAGGTCGAATACTTCGTAATAGTTTGGCAGGGTTAGGTTAGTTTAGACATCCATTCATAACGTTTGATGAAGGACGAATACTTCGTATTGGGTTAGCATAACTTTGGTTAGGCTATGAAGTACGAATACCTCGTATTCTAGGTTGGACGAAGGACGGATACTTATAAATGATTTGGCTGGGTTAGGTTAGGTTTTGGTTAGACACCATTCCCGAGGTTAGGTTAAATAAGGCGTCTATTCCTAAGGTTGGATGAAGAACGAATACCTCGTATTCTAGGTTGGATGAAGGACGGATACTTATAAATGTTTTGGCTGGGTTAGGTTACGTAAGGCGTTTATTCCTAAGGTTGGATGAAGAACGAATACTTCGTAATGGGTTGGGTTAGACGTCTGTTCCGAAGGTTGGATGAAGAACGAATACTTAGGTTGGGATAGGTTTGTTTAGACGTCTATTCCGAAGAATGGATGAAGAACGAATACTTTGTATGGCTGGTTTAGAATAGGTAAAGAGAGACATCCAGTCCCAAAGTTTAAAGAAGGACGAATACTTTATAATGGTTTGGCTGGGTTATGATAGGCTAGACATCGATTCCCAAGGTTTGATGAAGGACGAACATTTTGTACTGGGTTAGGAAATGTTAGGCTAGTTGGATGAAGGACAAATAATTGTTTGGCTGGGTGTTTTTAGGCTAGACGTCCAAGGTTTGATGAAGAACGAAAACTTAATATTGGGTTAGATTAAGTTAGGTTAGGATAAGTTAAGTTACGTTAGACTTTTATTTCCATAGTTGGATTATCTTTGAATACTTCGTAATGGTTTGGCAGGGTTAGGTTAGCTTAAACACCCATGAAGGACGAGTACTTCGTATTGGTTAAGGTTGGGTTAGGATCCATTCCCAAGGCTTGAAATGTGGCTGGGTTAATGTAGAAACACAAAGTTAAATTTCGCGCCCATACATAAAGAAACATAGATGGCTGCCTTGTTGCAGTTTTGGACTCTTATTATAGATAGCCTAAGAGTATAAGTAAAACATTTCTCCTTTCTGTCAGGATTGTTAGTACCCTCACAAATAAATCGAAGAGCGCAGTGCTCATATTTTGTTCTCTATAATATCGTGTCATTTATAATTCTTATTAATTATACCCCAGTATTAGTTTTTCCTACAGTTAAGAAAGGTTTTTGTGGACATTCATTCCTAAGTTTGGATAAAGGATGAATTCTTTGTAATGGCTTGGCTGGGCTGGCAGGGGCTAGATTAGCTTAGGCTAGACGTCCATTCCCCAAGGTTTGATGAAGGACGAATACTTTGTAATGGGTTAGAATGGGTTAGGATAGACATCAATTCCCAAGGTTCGATGAAGGACGAATGTTTCGTACTGATTTGGCTGGGTTAAGTTAGGTTAGGATGAAGGTTGGATGAAGGACGAATACTTTGTATTTTGATTTAGGTAAGGCTAGAAATCCATTCCCATTGTACGATGAAAGACGAATAATTGTTTGGATGGTTAGGTTAGCCGTCCATAAAATAAAATTTTTATTTTTCACACTAAAAGGTATTTTAATTTTTCAAATACAGACGTCCTAGTCCTACCCACAAGTACTGTACAACAATAGTATTGTATAATAGTATTGTATAATACTAGTCAAATAATTCACTAGAGTCGAGACAGCTGCTGCATGGTTAAAAAGAAACAGTGTATTAAATAAACGTTTTCAGGTTATTTTGCAGGTATTATACATTTAATTAAAATATTTTTCACAAGGAGTCACTGCAGTGACTCCTTGTGAAAAATATTTTAATTAAATGTT
This sequence comes from Odiellus spinosus, assembly GCA_963920705.1. Taxonomy (NCBI): domain Eukaryota; kingdom Metazoa; phylum Arthropoda; class Arachnida; order Opiliones; family Phalangiidae; genus Odiellus; species Odiellus spinosus. The sequence goes on along the minus strand of CAWUCO010000146.1, from coordinate 187,424 downwards.
TTCAGGTTAGCTTTCGGACGTATTTTTGTTATTTTTTAAAATATTGTTATGTTAGAGTATAAAATGATTGAAAAGGGAGTCACTGCTCCAGTTCATCCGAAAGCTTACATAAAACATTTAATAAACAGTTTCTTTTAACCATGCAGTATCTGACTAGGTGACTCTTAAATTATTTTATTAATATTATTATACGTTATTCACCGTGGTCAAGTTAGTCAACAAATTTTGTGTAAATATTGTGTAATTTACCTTCATATTTGGATTTTACGTCCGCAAAATAGTCCGTCAGTTTTTACCTCCCCGACTGAACTTTAGTTCAGGGGGAGGTGTTACACTGGTCGTGTCTGTGTGTCTGTGTGTCTGTCTGTGTGTGTAAGCGGATATCCTGTGTAAACGGAAGTCACGTGACCTAGCTCGTGGAGCCAAAAGTCTAGAGACGTAATCATACCAGCTTATCGTTCAATTCCGGGGAATTACCTCCTTTAAGCGTGGCTGCCACATTGAGTTTCAAGTGTCGTGCAAAGACATACAACAGGACGTCTCCCATTGCACATCATCGCATTCCACCATCCACTTTACGGTCGAACCTTGATGCTGAACAGCCGAAGGCGATTATAAGCAATGGGACGTCTCCCACTGTCATAATCACCTCCGACCATCCCCGCACCAAGGTCCAACCTCCAGTTTCCGATCTCAGCGTTCCATACTAGCGAGGCGTCCCCACTAGTACAGTTCACATCAACCTTCCACTGACTCCAAACATCGCCCCACCAATGGGTAAATTGCGTCGCCAAGCGCCTAGAGATCAAGAATCAGCAAGACATTGAAAGGGGGGGGGGGGGTTTTCCCCCTAACTTCATGGCCATCACGCACGGTTACTTCGATTAATATAGCCCTTCGAAAGGTTTATATAGTATCTTTTTGGAACGAATGCAAATTAGCCTCATGGGGTGATTTTGTTTGATATTGAAACGCAATATTAATTTATATTATAATTAAAAATATTAAAATGGTTCATCTTAATCTAATTAATTAGAAAGTCGAAAAATTAATTTAAAATTCGAGATAGTTTAGAAGTTATTTGAGAATTTATGCAAAAATTTAAAGAAATTTGACCGATTAATGGCAGTTTTAGTTGGCAGCATGCGCCTAAGCTATTTTCCATATATATCATTTACTCGAAAAAGCAAAGGTATAACGGGCAGTATAGGCTTATCTCTGGTGCAAACTTGGGGTGGATTGAAGAACTTAAATAAAGGTGCGTTTACACGGGTATGGAAGATTGAAACAACATAATTTAGATAAGAGATAAGACAATAATAACTTCGATTATACTCGGTGAATTTTTAACCAGTTCAATGGGAATTGGTGTATAAGATTTGAAGCTGAGGCGGATTTATGCATAATGTTAAACCACTTAAGAAAAATGATAGTCGTGAAAACTCTCCTCGAACAGAAGTAGAGTAGGTTTCCAGTGTATTTGTGACACGTGTAAAATCGAGTTCGCCAGCACGCGAGTATGTGTAGACCACTAAATTTGAAGTCGGAAACCTCTTTGCGCATGGAAAATATCAATGTGATTTTTTTTTGATATTCTTGGGAGAATCAGCTTCATGTATGGGGAAATATCGTAATCTTCTGGCAAACTTGCAAACAGTGGCGTATTTGGTTTTAATTACTGGCACGGATTTTCAAATTAATTTTTTTATAATTTTCGCGCGTTTCGCAAATTTATTTCGTGCGAAATTGTGTACATGCGCAGAGCGAACCAGGTTAACGCGGATACACACAGACCTGTTTTTACGCGTTTCACGCTCGTGAACTCATAGAAGTACCATTAGCACGCGCGAGCGAGGTGCAAACCACTCTAGAAAAATTTTGTACACCTGATTCCAGATTCATTTGATTGTCAGTGATTCCGAATCAATTCGCGTGATTCCGAATTGATTCGTGATTCGCGTGATTCCGAATCGATTCGCGTGATTCCGAATCGATTCGCGTGATTCCGTATCGATTCTCGTGATTCCGAATCGATTCGCGTGATTCCGAATCGATTCGCGTGATTCCGTATCGATTCTCCTGATTCCGAATCGATTCGCGTGATTCCGAATCGATTCGCGTGATTCCGTATCGATTCTCCTGATTCCGAATCGATTCGCGTGATTCCATTTAGTTTGTACACCTGATTCCAAGAGTGGTTTGCCCATTGCCCCTCGCGCGTGACCGTGAAAAGCGTGAAAATAGGTCTGTGTGAATCCGGCTTTAGTCATGCCACAATTAACAATTGACGAACTTTCTTAAACCGGATTGACATTGAAATTTCTCGTGTTTTAATAGTCATGTATGATATGGTTGACCCAAGAGTGAAATGTAGACAGAGTGAGGAAAAGAATCACGTGATTGGATCTCGTGATGACTGCTAGTTTTAGTTTCACACTTTTTCATACATGAATTTAATGTTAATCCCAATTAAGTATAATAGAACCAGGCTTTTAATGCCTACTGTCGTGTATTTCCGGTAACATTTTAGCTAGTGTGGAGTCACGTAAAATGACGTTTGTTTCACAACTTGGTATATTTTTACTCAGGCCTGCCCTGTCAGAAAAAAAAATATAAAAAATTTATGGTAGGGCCAAAAGAGAAACATCTATTCTTTACTCACAGCATTATCACCAAAAAACGTGTTTTTAGACGTAGGCTTATAAGGTATCTGTAGGTCGTGTAGCACCAAAAAGCGAAATTGTACGTCACAGTTCGTAGTTTAGCGTGTTATGCGGAAAGCTTATTCGTTAATTGTTTATTGAATATGTTTATTTACGGTTATATGACGATACCGAGGTCATAACTTGATTTTGATCAAATATTTTGCCTAATGACGTTACTTGGTCTACAAATACTCTAGTTTTCTTAACGCCGATATGATTTTACTGAGGGACCTTGACCTTGCTTATCTAAATTTTAATTTATTGAACGTAAAATCGTTTCATTTCTTTTGAAATCTTCGACGAAGCTTGTTCTCTAGAGATTTGACTCGTTGAAATTTTAAATTAAGTTTCATTCGTTTGAATACAATTTATTGGTAAGGAAGTAATTTTGAATTTGAATCATTTATTTGATGCGTTTATTATTTGTTTGGACATTTTTGGTATATTTTCATTGACCTGAACTCTAATTTTTATTACTGAGTTGTGACTGAAATATTAGTTTGGAAATCAAAAGGTTTTTTTTTTCTGACTCATTTTTCTCTGTAGTAATTTTTTGTTTTCGTAAAAGAGTTATTAATGCCTACTGTCGTTTATTTTCGGTGATGTTTTAGCTAGTGTGTAGTCACGTAAAATAACGTTTGTTTCACAACTTGTGTTGTATACTGAAGCCATGTATAGGTTCAATTTGATATAACATTTTGCCTTTTCACGTTACTTGGTCTACAAATACTCTACAACCGTCAAAATTCTGATATGGTTTTAAAAGAAGAACCTTGACCTTGTGTATTTAATCTCATATCGAGATTAAATGTTTTTCGCATCTAATTTTAATTGGTTTATCAATATGTTATTTGTATAGATATTTTTTTTAAGATTTTATATTTTTTAGATTAAAATAAATTTATTATTCCAGAAGATTTTGTAGAATCTAGTTCTCAGGATTACCGGTGTTGAAAATTTATTTTGCTAATGTTATCTTGATGTCTGTGTTTTCTGCCCGCTATTTGGTAGTGGTAAGATTAATATTTTTAATTTTAATTGACTTATTTGGCGTTTATTTGATAATTTGCTTTACTTAAATTGTTCGTGTAAGGGCTATTTTACATATTACCAAAGATTGCTAATTTCAGTTGTCTTAATTCTGATTTTTTTGTTTTAATACTGAATTATGGACTGGATTATTTATCTTGAAATCTATGTGGTTATATCTTATTTATTTTCCTTTTTTTCTCTAGTTAGGTTTGGTTTTAAGTAGAGAATTATTTAGGGTTTTGTTGGTATACTGAAGAAATGCATATAGGTTCAATGTGATATAATATTTTGCCTATTGGCGTTACTTGGTCTGCAAATACTCTAGAGCCTTCAAAATTATTATATGGTTTTAAAAGAAGAACCTTGACCTTGCTTATTTTACTCGATACGCATTTATATTAAAATTAATTCATTATTCAGCAAATTTTTTTTCCGACTCTGGTTCTCAAAATTTTATTTTGAATTAAGTTTGATTCTTTTGCATTCAAATTTATCTTGATAAGAAGTATATTTTTGATCTGAATTATTGGTTTAATATATTTGGTGTTTAATTGAGATATTATTTCTTTTTGCTTTCAATCTTCGTCTTCCACAAATGCCATAAATTTTAATATTTTAGGTAAGGTTAGGTTAGTTAACATCACGTGGTTGTCGGGGAGGTAATATTTTGGTTTCCCAACTTGTCTTATTTTAAACATTTCTAAAGTTAAAACCTTAAACGTAGAGAATTCTTACAAATCAACGGCGAGTCTAATCTAGTCAGGGCTGAGATTCGGGGGTTTGCTTTTCAATTTAAGTTTTAGTTTTGTACTTTATGTTTTTGAAGTATACTTTTAGTTTAGCTTTAGCGATTAAAGTGAAGAGTGGGAATGTCAATGTATTATGCTTTAACAGCCTTACCTTAGTAATTTTTCTTCGGTTTTTTATAGCAGAAAATTTTTTCTATATGAACATAATGAACTAGGTCTAGTAGTTACCAAGGAAATACATTTTTAGAGCTAAAAGATTTTCATATAAAATATTTCTCCCCATATAGAATAATTAGAAGTATTTTTTTGAAAATTATTGTGTGTTTAGCAGGGAAAATGTTTTACTTCCCCAATAGAGGCAACAATCTTAATATATTGGAGGGGGCAATATAAAAAGGTTTTGAAGGGGGCAAGTTCGACATTGCAGGGGACAATCGAATTTATTGCAGGGGGCAAGATCAACATTGGAGGGGGCAATGTCCCCTGTGCCCCCCTAGTTGTTACGCCCCTGTCTTTTTGTCACCCATTGGGAAAATCTTTTTTTTTAAATACTAGTCGAAAGTTTCAGGTCTCACAGTGAGAAGAATAATGAAATAAATATTCAAAACTTGGCTGAAACTCTGGGAAAACATCAGGAGCCAAAATAACATCTCCCAAACAAAAAGATAAAGCCTCAAAATGTGTTTACTATTTTCTTTACTGAGTTAAATGTTGTGTCACTTCGCTGTATCATTAGCAACTATTACAACTCATGACCGCGCAAAGAAAATGCCTTCTTTACTAAGCCAAAAGTATTCTTGTAGAACTTAGCCCAAAAAACTCACTCCACCCCTGGCAAAACGTGCTGGAGAATGTTTCCCCTCATTTTTACGACCTAATAGCTTCTCTGAGTTCGGACGTCCCGCGCGGCTAGATAATTGCATCTACGGGACCTTTGATCATGGAAGAACCAGGGGGTTTCAGTTATTACATGCTTTGATGATAGAGTGTAATACGGAGAAAATAAATCGTCGCTATAAGTAAGTCTGAAATCGATGGCCTGGAGCGGATTTTTCCGAATTTACGAGATTTTGTGCACATGGTTAATTTCAATGGCGAAATATAACACTGTATTTAAACGTAACTCGTAAGCGTATCAGTAAAGGGAAAATTACGGGAATTTTTTTAAAAACAAAAAGAATATGTATTTCAGAGGATGAAGGTTTTTAATATTGTAAAATGAAAAGAAGAGCATGATTTCGTTGTTTGAAAACCATGTAGAAATTTTCGAAAAACTAAATTTGCCTTTGAATTAATAATTGGATCTTCTTGAAAGTATCTCATCACTTTGACACAACACTTGTAATTGAAAAGAACTGAGAAGAAAAATTTGTGGTCACCGTGACGAAAATATTAAAGAGCGATGAAAGGCTTTGCGAAGATATTTTTAAAAAAACACAATCGCGATCTGAGAAGGGGAGATTCATCGTTCGGCTACCGTTTAAAACAAGTCCCAAAAAAAAAAAAAAAAAAAAAAACTCGGCGCTTCCCGGAAATCAGCAGTCAGAAGATTCCTGTATTTGGAGCGCCGTTTACAAAATAATCTGGAACTATACAATAAGTACCGCACTATTATGAAAGAATACGTAAACATGCGTCATACGAAATTAGTGGCGCCGAAGCAAGACTTCGATACGGCATATTATTTGCCTCATCACGTCGTAATTAAAGACTCGAGTACGACAACGAAACTCCGCGTAGTATTTGATGCGTCCGCCAAAACTACTTCCGGAAAGTTCCCTTAACGACATCCTACTAGTTGAACCAAAATTACGATATGATTTAATCAAACTTTTACACAGATTTCGATTTTCGCCAATAGTGATGACAGCCGACATCGCTAAGATGTACCGCGAAATCTTAGTCCATTCTGATGATACTATCTGGCAAAGAATTATTTGGAAAGACGATCCAACAAAGCCGATAGAAGAATATGAGCTCGTAACTGTAACGTATGGCATGGCATAAGCTCTGTATTTAGCAAAAAGGAGTCTACAACATCTATCACAAGATGTTAAAATGAATTGCCACTTGCCTCAGCATCATTATATGAAGATTTTCATATGGCGTCTAAACAATATCCGAAAGTCTTTAATTCCAGAACGAGCTATTGCAAGCAACAGGAAGAGCGGGGTTAAATCTAAGAAAATGATCATCATATGAGCCTAGATTATTGGAGAGCCCCTCGCCAGAACTACGAGTAATCCAGGGCCCTATGTGGCTTGATAGCGATGGAGCTATTAAAACTCTGGGGCTACAGCGCAAGATTATATCTCGTTTTCAGTCCTATCTCCGGAAACTAGAGTTGCCATCACTAAACGTTCCATTCTATAGGGCACGGCGAAGATTTTCGATTCTCTGGGACTAATTGCGCCGGTCACAATTGTAGCGAAGTTATTACAGGACATGTGGCACCTGAAAAAGGATTGGGACGAAGAATTGCCCACTTTCATGGTCCTAAAATGGCAATCATTCAGAGAAGATAACGACAGTACGATACATTGCGCAAAAGGATACGCACGAACAAAGCTTACTTGGATTCAGTAACGCTTCAGAAGATGTATTTGCAGCTGCATTGTATTTGAAGATCAGTTCAAATGAAAATCCAATTGATAATAGCAAAGACGAGGGTCGCACCGCTCAAAAAGACCACATTATCGAGATTTGAATTATGCCCGGCCCGGGCTTTCCATGTTTGAAAAATTCATCGGGCCGGGTCGGGGTGGACGGTTTTACCCTTTCCATCAAATCAAAGAATAGCAGTTTATAATAACAAATGTGACATTATGACAAACTATTGCTACAACAAATTAATTATACACGACGCTAATTCGAATATAAATTCAATTCATTTATATTTTGATGATATAGAAAAAAAATACCAATTGGAAACTGCGCTAAATTTGGTTCTGGAAAGGTTATTTTTTTCCTAATTGACCTACAACCCCATTTCCCATGTTCCCTCGCCAAACCCTCTCGGCTCTCCCTCTCCTACTCCTATAAAGTTCACCAAATTTACGCGGGGGTAGGGGCTTCTCATTCTGCCTCACTCAGTGACTATCCCCCTAGTCTAGAAGATTCTATTCCTAGCCTCCTGTAGTTTTTTTTTTTTTTTTTTTTTTTTTTTATGTAAGCCACATACTATTTTTTGGGCCCGGGCCGGATCGGACCTGAAAAAGTCGGCCCGTGCAGGTGTCAGTACGGAGCTGTCTCTTTGGCAAAACTTATCCAAATCGTTCAAAACGCAATGAAAGAAAAATTCTTTAATATTCATTGTTGGACGGATTCAACGATTGTGTTGGCTTGGGTTCATCTGCTCCACAACGCTGGAAGACCTTCGTAGCTAACCGTGTCGCTGAGATTCAGGAACTGCTACCTACAGCTCATTGGAATCATGTATCAGGCGATTCTAATCCTGCTGATTGGGCCTCTCGGGGTATTCAAGCAACTGAATTAAAACAACACCAATTATGGTGGAACGGCCCAGCATGGCTGAGGAATTGGACGTCTACAGAATCTACTTCTTCAATCATGGAGCCTATAGAATGTAATACCGAATAAAGACCGATCGTACCAATCGTTTTCCATTGTCAAGTAATCTTCTCCAAAGGTACGCATCGTTATGCACTTTGATTAATGTCACACCATATATAAAACGTAAATTATATAACGCTCGACTTCATGGCACTGGAGAATCAAGGAGCACTACATCATTGTCTACTAAAGAACGAGAAAAGTCTTTGATATTTTGGATCCAGCGAATGCAACAGGAAGCATTTCTCGAAGATTATGAGCAACTAAAGCAGAAGAAAGATCTTCCCACAAGGAGCAAACTCCGGACGCTGTATAAATTTCTTGATGTATATGAATTATAAGAGGTAGGCTGCAGAACAGAGACCTGCACGGGCCTACTTTTTCCGGGGTTTAGCAATGAAAAAAACCCGAAACCCGGCCCGGCCTGATTGGAATTGCGGAGTTGTAGGCCCGGTCCGGCCAAGTCCGATTGGAAATTCCGAGGTTATAGGCCCGGTCCGGCCCGGGTCCGATTGGTAATTTCGGAGTAGAGGACTGGCCCGGGCCCGAATGTGGCTTGCGTAAAAAAAAAATTAAAACTACAGGAGACTAGGAATATAAACTTCTAGACTAGGGGGATAGTCACTGAGTGAGGCAGAATGAGATGCCCCTACCCCCGCGTAAATTTGGTGATCTTTATAGGTGTAGGAGTAGGAGAGGGAGAGCCGAGAAAGTTTGGCGTGGAAACATGGGAAGTGGGGTTGTAGGTCAATTAGGAACAAAACAACCTTTCCAGAACCAAATTTAGCTCAGTTGACAGTTGGTATTTTTTTCTATATCATCAAAATATAAATAAATTGAATTTATATTCGATTTAGCGTCGTGTATTATTAATTTGTTGTAGCAATAGTTTATCACAATGTCACATTTATTATTATAAGCTGCTATTCTTTGATTTGATTGAAAGCGTAAAATCGTCCAAGCGCGACCCGGCCCGAATTTTGAAATCAAAATTAAAGCCCGACCCGGCCCGGCCCGTCAAAATAAAAAAATTATAAAGCCCGGCCCGTCAAAATAAAAAAATTATAAAGCCCGGCCCGGTAAATTCCAAAATTTTAAAAGCCCGACCCGGCCCGATGAATTTTTCAAACATGGAAAGCCCGGCCCGGTCCGGCCCGATGAGTTTTTCAAACATGGAAATCCCGGCCCGATTGGAGGATCGTTATCAACCATTCCCGAACGTGATTTAACATTAACGCCGATCAACTGCCTGTCACACTGGCAACTCAGTCAACGGATGTTACAAGAACTTTGGAAACGATGGAGCCAAGAATATCTGTATCGTATGCAACAACGACCAAAATTGGCAACACCTCACCCGCATCTTAAGATTGGATATATTGTATTGGTAAAGGACGGGCATATGGCGCCAACGCAATGGAAAATGGGTCGAATCCTTGAAGTACATCCTAGAACTGATGGATCTGTTAAAGTGACATCAGTCAAAACCGCGGATAGTCAATTCAAGCGTTCCATCGTGAAACTATGTCCTTTACCTATGGAGTCTAGTATTTAAAATTAATATTTTCAAGGCGGACGTCATGTAATTTAGCCTTCAAGTACACTTTCAACGAATAAAAGAGTAATTAAAAATCGATACGTATTAAAGGGATTAAAAACAAATGAAATTTATCGTAAACCTTTTTTTTTTTTTTTTTAGGGCAAAAGTGCCCTAACATGTAAATTAGAAAATTTTCAAAAAGTACATATAAAATTAGAGAAAATCATTTGCGCTAAAACATTTTGACGGCATCTTGTTCCCCGCCCAATTTACTGCCAGAAAAGACTAAAAACTTATAAAACTAGGAATTGGTCCTAAACTACTAAATAGCCAAAATTATCACACAGATACTGAAAATTATATTTGTTTAGTTAAGAGATTTAGTTTTAAGATCTCTTTTTAATCCTTTTTTTATAATATGACATATCATGGGATTCAAAAGATCGAATTTTGTTGTATCCAGGTTGATAAAGGAAGGGTGAAGTAGAAAATCAAGTAATGTTTAATCGATTCTTTATATAAAAATAAGACCTTTTTGCATATTTGGGAAATACCTCTGAACTTTTTAAAATATCAAAACAGGCGCCGATTTTAACCTAAATTTAAATTTTCGAAACTGCGTCATCTAGTAGCGTGAGTAGAAAACTAAACAAGGCCTGTCGCCGAAAGACAAACTTTCGCTACACGTAAATACTCAACTCCGCTGTTAAAAGTTAGACAAATAAAACTAGTTCGTTCAAAACTTTTTTTAAACGGGGATCATTTTTAAGTGGGGAATTTGAAACGTATCGAACTTCTAGGTAATTGGTTTAACCTTTTAGCAGCGGAGTTAAATATTACCCAATGTTTTAATATGCAAACAGGTTTTCTTAGATAAAGAATTGATAAAACAACACTTGATTTTCTGCTTCACCCATCCTTTAAAGAAATGAATGATAAACACCAATTTCATTTCATCGAATATTACAATTATGTCCTGATTGAACATGGTAAAAAAAATTACAATTTGGGACTTTCAAATAATGCTAAATAACGCATCTAGCGTTCATTTTACGCTTCAATGTATACATAATTAAAATTTTGGTGCATAATGTCGAAAGTTATAATCTCGAAAGACAGATTAACTAACCTAACCTAAAATATTACAAGATTTCTTCTTTGTCCAAGGTAATAACTAAGTGAAGGGATGGGCTTGTTCAATTGACTAACTAACCTGACCTAACCTTACCTAGAATATTACAAGAGGGATGGGCTAGCATAATTTTGAGCGTTCCGCGTCCACAAACAGAGCCCGCAATTAAAAGAAAATATTTTTATAAGAAAACATTTTTTGGAAGCGCGCACATGAGAACTGCTCTTTTGGCAATCACACTTAGAAAATGCTCTTTTAGTAAAACCACGCTTTTTTTGGGAGTGACCACATGGGAGCTGTTCTTTTGGCTACATACCGACCAAACTACCGAGACCAAGTCGTCGCGGGCGATTTCTATACATTAATGGAACTATTACTTAAGTTAAAATTTATTTTCATAATTTTTATCAGAAAATGTTTGTGGATTTAACCGAACCCTCAGCGAATCGGTTGAAACAATTACGAGCCCTGGATATCCCAACTTGTATCCAAACGATCTTGAATGCCACTGGTACATAAACTCGGACAAAAAGTTTAATCTCGTCATAGAAGAAATCGATATTGAAAATCAGCCAGAATGCGAGTTTGTTCATTTTTTGAGTTATTTTATAACATTTTCTTATTATATAATATTTTTATGAAAATTGATCGAATTTGAAAATGGACTCAAATCATCGAAAGTTATGAGTTTTTTGAGGCATTTGATCGAATTTGTTTTTTAATGGAACATGAAAGACTTTAATTTATGACCGTAAAAAAATGGTTTAATTTTTAATTTTGATGCTATAATTTTAACTGTTAACCAAAAAATGGAGTTTTGATTTCAAGGATGAATTAATTTAGTTTTTAGAGTTATATTGCTATAATTGTTCGGGTATATTTATGTAACGCTACCTTACGTTCGGGAAAATTGAATCCATTTGAATTATCTCATTCGATGATTTAACAATCACCATTTATGAAACTCCATCAAAAAACAAAAGGATATCAATTTTTTATCACATGGTTCGACTTTCGATGAATCGTCATCCAATTAGGTCAAAAAAAGTATTTTCTTTGATAATACTTTTCAATCATACCTTCAACCAATTCAATGAAATGCCTTTTGATTTCCATGTTATTTCAGAGAGATAATTATCATTTATATTTTAAAAAATAGCTAAAAATGAGACTCTAGCTGTAAAATGGAGGATGAAGAGGAAAATGAACCTTCCAGAGATAACTGTTTTCGCGTGATCTTCCAGCGTATGGGATATCTGCGTGTGTCAGTCTGTTAAGACTTTTATTGTACACCATTTCCGGTGTATCTGCACCTGGTATAACCACATATCACGTGATGTGTGCTTGCGGATATTTGAGTTGTTGCTCCAAGTTACACTCGGTGCTCCTTACTGCAGCCATATATCAGTTTGCTCCTTTAAATCTGATGATTTTTATCAAGTTCTAAATCGAGTAAGCGGACTTTTTAATCCAAAGTTTGCAAGAAACATATACCGTTTAGAGTTTACCTCACCCAAAATTATTAACATAATGTTTTTATGTCTTTCAACTGCGCCTTCTATCTGCCTATTTAGGTTCACAGTTCCCATTTGCACTGGATTCGACCAAAAATCCGGCGGGTTTTTAATTCGGTTCAATGGAACTCGAAACTTTGCTTAAATATCTTCGATGGAATATAAAACAAGATGCGCAAGGCAGTCTTAACGCTTTCCGCTCTATATAGTAAGATATGACACCAAACGCTCTTGCGAAGCTTTTGCCTTAAAGGGAGAATGCAACCTAATATCAAGTGATTTAGAATCGCTTTTGAATATAATTGAGAGGAATTAAAAAATTATCATTATCTTTTAAGGAAAGAGTACATGATAGCTCGGATCTTGGTGATATCTAGGTTGAAAAAAATAGTATTAATTTTAAGTAAAATTATAATATGAACATTTTGTGGTTTAAAAGGAGTATATCTTAAACTTTAAATGTAATTCTACCTAGTGTAGTTAAATTTTTAGCTAAGATAAGTCATGAAAAATAAATGAAAATTGTAATTAAGAATGTGAATTAATATTTGCTGGAAGCCGAGTTTGCATATTAATTGTATATTTTAATATAAAACACAAATAAAAGCAAAAACAGCCCCCACAAAATAATTAGATCCAAAATTAACAAGTTTTAAATTTTCTCTGGGGTAGGCGGTCCACTCTCTTGTTTAAAGAGGCACTCTGAAAACTAATTGCATAGATTAAATAACCTCCATATATATAAATCATATTAGAACACGCCCAGAGCTGATCTGTCCCTAAATTGGCCTGATTTGGCAGCGTCCATTTTTTTTCTAAATACAGAAACTATCATTTCACCATCACTTTGAATAAAAACAAATTCCTTTATGATAAGAGTAGTAACTTTCTCTGTATGAAGCCTCATACATATTACAAAAGTTGTTATCTCCAAATGCCAAATCTAATTACGTACAGTAATTAGTTGATTTTTCCCCATTAAGACCAGGCAAAAGCTTAAATCCATTATCATTAAAAAATCCACTAGCTTGTTAGCTTCAATAGATGAGGTGTGTAAAAGATCAACGTTGAAATCTCCTACAACAACAGTCGGAATATCTTCATCGTAAAAATCCGCTATACATTTACCAATTCCGTAAATGAAGTCCCTAATATTACAAGTTGGTGAGCAGTAAATAGTTAGAATTGAGAGTCTCTGTTCCATTACACAACCATCCATCCACAACAACTCAATATGGGAACTAGAAGATGGTTCGGTTATATAGGTACGAACACGTGTGTTAGTTACATTTTCCTTTACGTAGACAGAGACTCCAAAAGCTTTTCGTCGAGCCCCACAAGGCAGATATATACCATTTAACTCTGAGAATCCAGAGATAGAAAAATTGTCAGTCTGTTTAGCCCAAGTTTCAACTAACAGTATAATATCGCATTGCATTACTTTGAGATCTGAAGACACATCTTGTAAGTGACAGTTTAAAGATTGGACGTTATGCGCGTAAATAGCTATTCTTTTAGTCATATGAGGTAGAATCAAAGTACATTCCATTCGAAGACGTTCCATTTCCTTGTAAACAACATCTTGGTTTTTGGCCACAGGACTAGGAGCTTTGGAACTTCCAACAATGAATAGACCATTCGAGCTTTTGGCTCTACTACAAGCTACGTATAATTGTGAACGTTTCATTGTTTGCTTCTGGTTAAGATGAACTACCACTTCGTTGTAAGTGTCACCTTGACTTTTTTGTACCGTTATAGCTTCTGCCACAACTAGAGGGTATTGTTTTCTCGAGACATATATATTTTTCTGTCCTGACCGCCTAGTGAAGGTTCTCACAATTTTTTCAATGGGGGTCCAGGCTTCATTAATATTGTTGGCTGTTATTAACCCTTTAAATTTGGTTCTAGTATCTTTCCCTGTTTTTTCATCGTCAAACTGTATCCATACTCTAACAGGAACTAGTTCTTCCTGTTGATTCATACCAGAGTCAATTTTTCTTAGTCTACCAGTAGCTCCATTTACCAGACCATCTGAGGTATTTATGTTATTAGTCACCATGTACCTGACACCAGCCTTTAATGTCAAATTTCTGGGCAACCCACTGGTAATTTGGGTTTTTAGCCCTTTTGCCTGTTCAAGGATTCTTGCTTTAATGTCGTTGCTAACATCACCAGTTGCAGAATCAAAAGCGACTGATGTAATATTTTCCCCATTCATTGAACTTAGTTTTGCGGCTTTAAAAGCGTTAACTTCGTCACTAGTAGCAAATAAATGAAGAGCTTGTGCAGGTAGTAATTTTGATTCTGAATATTCTCGACTTTTGAACAAACTAAGGTCATCAGAAGTCATTTCTCCCTTAGCCATTCGGTTTAATGCTATGGCAACAACTTTGTCATCTTTCTGTCGCATGATTTCATCAAGTTCAAAGAGCTTGAACTCTTCCCAAAGAGGGTTGCTAATAAGAGGGGCGTATGGATTATGTCTTTCTTTGAGAGGCATGAATGTATAATTATCCCCAACAGGGGGGAGTTGGAAATAATCGCCCACTAGAATAACTGAGAGTCCACCAAAAGATTTTTTAGATCCAAGTATTTCTTGAGCTCTGATGTTAACAGAGTTAAAAATTTTAGCACCAGCCATTGATATTTCATCTATTATTAATAACTTTAAACCCAATAGAGAGCATCTCTTTCTGTTCAATGTTTCATTCTCTAAAGGTCCCATGATGCCAGAATACTGATTGGCTGGTAAATTAAAAGCTGAGTGCAATGTAACACCATCGATATTATAAGCGGCTTTTCCAGTAAATGCAGTTCTTAGAACGGTTACCCTGGAAGGATCAACCCCTGGTTTACTATTTTCATGCCTAGTTATAGCTTCAAAAATAGCTTTAATCAAAAGACTTTTTCCAACACCAGCTCCTCCACATATCAGTATTCTCAGAGGTTCTTCTTGGCACGTTTTGAAATGATGCAAAACATGATAAAATATTTCACGTTGCTTCATGTTTAGTTTTTGGAGCATATTATGGTACGCTTCATTGTTAACTAAAGTTACTGAAGGGGTAAAATCTCCAGCACTGGGTGGTTCTATATCACGGCTTATGTCACCAACAGCTTCTTGTAGTGAATTTACGTAATAATTCGGGTCATCCAAGGTATAATTTTTATCACGCTGGTTTTGATGTTCAATCATAGGTTGAAGGTTTTCAAGGTTGAAGGTTTTCAACCTGAATAACACGATCATTTTCCGATATTTCTTGTACAGCTTGCTCCAGAGCCAATTTCAACCTTGCACGCTTCGTAGATTTCATTAACATTAACGTTCAGCAGTTCCGTTTCTTCTTCTCGCCATGGTAAGTACAACAGAAGTTGCTCCCTATAATAGTTTTTCAAGTCTTTCACCATACTATATTTTCGAAATCTTATTATTTTCGCATGAACCCTTTTTCGTACATAACCCGTTGAATCCTTCAATTCAAACCAGACTGAGTCTGGCGAAATTTCGGTGGTATTTTCTTCTGGATCGTCTTCATTCAAGGCTGTTGGTTTTTTTGGCCGTTTACTTTTAGAAACTCATACCATGCAGCAAAACTAGCCAAACTGACAGTCTCTAAACTATCTGGTCTTGCAATGTAGTGCTCAATCAGTCCTACAGCAAAAACATCCGTACTTTGGTCCGGCAGTGTTTCCAATTCAGATGGACGTTTTAAGATATGTACTCTCTCTTCTGGTGGTGATGTGTTGATGTACACATAAGCACGGCTACTTCGACAAATTGGTATTGAGAGCAAGTTGTAACAACATTCTTGGGAACCAATTTCTTGACAATTGAGAAATTTGTTTGCTATCAATTTTAAGCGGTCTTTAACGGTACTGCCATTTTTTTTTGGACTCTTTAACCGCCTCTCTGAGGAGCAATGACATTCCTCTCTGCGCCTTTCCAATGTAGCTTATAATGTACATGACACAGGCATAAGGATCTAGCATATATTGGAGGTCCATATTAGCCTGCCATAATTCGAGGATTTTTTTGTTGTATGGGTTTATTCTTATTTCTTTTGGTGATCTTCTAAGAAAGACAGATTTTCTTTTAATAGGAAAAGTTACAGCTTGGATATACTCTTCTTCTGTCATATTAAGAGTTTCTAGAAACCCTTCAAATGTTTCTGGGGCAGTTTCTATCTTCAAAGCTTCAATAGCATTTCGTACTAATTTGCTCTTGGCTTCAATAACTTCCACATTTTCATTCGCATCCCGAAGAGATGGATCATAAATTATGGTTTTGCGCATTGGTGGAAATGGTATTCCAAAACGACAGGTAGACAATCCATTGGTTTTTTTTGACAAGTCTTTGTATGCCTATGAGTTTGCAACTTCACAAGATGTTTCAAACTTCAGTACCATCTCCATTGGAACACGTAACGTTAGAATCAATAAAATTTAAAACTTCTTCCAAATTTGAATAGTCACTATTCAATTTGGGGGCTTTAGTATCCCATAGCAAAATATGCGCGTGGGGGGATCCCCTCATTTGGAACTCTATCCTTATATAAAAATCATCCACTTGACCCAATGAGCTTTCTTTACTCCTTAAAAACTTAAAAAACTCCCTCAGACGATAGTCGAAGTATCGACAACAAGTGACAGGATCTTTGTTGATAAGCTCGGCTCTTTTCATGAAACCCAAACATTTAACATAATCTTTTACAGTTTCATCTGGATGACCCATAATTCGACACAATGAAATTAAAAGTTCGTCCCATTTCGTCTCAGCCGCACTTAGTGTGAGAAACCAAGAAGGGTTACCTCGTTGTCGAACCATGGCAAGTATCTCTTTTTCCTTTTGCTGAAAATATCCAGGAGAGGACCTTATGCTTTCCAAAATTTTGTACCCATCATCGTGTTTAACCAAGGAATCCAAATTCCCTGGGGCTGTTAAAAACCCGGCTGTGTATGACTGACCAGTTCCAGTTTTGCTTTTTCTCATGCAAACTTGGACTGCATTACGCAGTTTTGTTGTTGCTGACTTAATGTAGGAATAAAATATTTTCAATATATTTGACGCACTGCGTCTATCACTGTTTCTTAGCTCCCATTTAATTTGTTGAGTATACGTAGATTTTTCTGGCAGTTTTAGCTTCTCACCAGCGTAAATAGTCGGGAATGAAAGATACTCAGCATCCTCATCGAAGAGGATTGATTGTGGTGTTTGTCCTTCTCCAGGTGCAAAAGCGATACTTTCAATATCTGGTGTAATCAAATAAAAAAAAATAAAAGAGTATCTCTATTCCCAGAGACTGTATTTAAGGAGGGGTCATCGTTATTTTCTTCCCATTCATCATCAGAACTTTCATCAAGAGCTGCCACCGGCTCGGCTAGAAGTTCATCTTGTTCCTTTGGCATGTCATCTACATCCGCAACAAAGTCCATAGAATCATTTAATTGGTTAAATTCTAGGTTAATTTCTGTAGAAACTGTTATTTGATGTTTCTTGTACAGTTGTGTATTTATAAGAAGTTTCACAGCGGCAAGAATGTGTCTTGGGCGTACAGTTTCAAACATGTAAGGATTTCGATAATCCTTTTTCCTCATTAGTTTAATTTGAACAACCCGCGCACTAGTAGGGTTTCTTGGTAGGATTGACACTGATGAATCAACAGAAACGGGTACATTCACTACATTTCCTCGGATACCTCTTTGCTGATCAACACCAAGTTTTCTTATCTGTATGAACGGTAGGCGAGGTGAGACCATTCGACTTTCTAACTCAGTCAAATCTCTCAATATTGCTGGTAAATCAGGAAAAGTATACCCATTTTCCATCGAAATTGGTGGCAGCTTTTTCCGAGATACATATTTATTGCAAGTATTACACAAAACAAGATTTGGTGGTAGCCTTCTAGCACTTACTCCATCTATGGTAGAAAATTTTTCAGATTTTACTTTTTTAACAGATGTTTCAAAAAACAATCCAGAACAACATTCACATTTGTGATCTGGCCCATTTGATAAATTTCTTAGGAAACATTTTTCATGATAGTGCGGATCCTGTTTCCTTACTATTTCACTATTTCGATTGCAAATCCTTTCCATTTGAACAAAATTTTCATCCTCTCTCCTATCTGCCTACTAACAATATCCCTTTGTAATTCTGCTTCAGCGTAAGCATCGTTATCACGCCTAGCTTGCCTAGTAACGTTATCCCTTTGTAATTCTGCTTCAGCGTAAGCATCGTTATCACGCCTAGCTTGCCTAGTAACGTTATCCCTTTGTAATTCTGCTTCAGCGTAAGCATCGTTATCACGCCTAGCTTGCCTAGTAACGTTATCCCTTTGTAATTCTGCTTCAGCGTAAGCATTGTTATCACGCCTAGCTTGCCTAGTAACGTTATCCCTCAGTAGTTCGGCTTCAACGTACACAGCATTTTGGCGTCTTTTTTTTCTTGTCAAATTATTTCTTTCTAATTCAGCATTAGCAAAACTTAGATCTTTACGCTTCTCTTGCCGATTTTTATTATATTTCTTTTCATTAATTACATCCAAAGTATTTGAGGTTCCAGAAGAAGAGGCCACTGAGATATCATGTTTTTCTTTATCTAGTATCTCTCTTTCACGTTTTTTTCTCTCGGCATATAGTTCCCTTCTACGAGCATTTTCTCTTTCCCTGAATTCAGGGTTTTGACGTAGCCTCTTCATTTTTTCCCCTTTTGATTCTTTCACATGCAAATCCATTTTAAAGATACTTGTGGTTGTATTGTTAATATTAAGCCCAACAAGTTCTTCAATGTTTTGGCACAAATTGCCCCTTCCTCAAATATTTTGGCAAAGATTGCCCCTTCCTCAATTATTTTGGCACAAATTGTCCCTTCCTCAATTATTTTGGCACAAATTGCCCCTTCCTCAATTATTTTGGCACAAATTGCCCCTTCCTCAATTATTTTGGCACAAATTGCCCCTTCCTCAATTATTTTGGCACAAATTGCCCCTTCCTCAATTATTTTGGCACAAATTGCCCCTTCCTATATTATTTTGGCACAAATTACCCCTTCCTCAATTATTTTGGCACAATTTGCCCCTTCGTTAATGTTTTGGCGCAATTTGCCCCCTTAATGGTTTTGGCACAATTGCCCCGACAGTTCTTACACACTTCTTACGGCATTTCCTAATGTGCACTTCTTTCGCAATGTTACCCCCTCCTGAAAAAAAAGTTCAAAGTATAATTCCTAACCAAAATATAAGTGATGTTTGCTATAAATAAATGATACACCGTGTATCATACACGCTGCAAGAAGCATGCAAAATTTAAAAAAAAAAAATCAAATTCCAACCAAGGCTTAATGAAATTATTGGAATATGGATTTTTGAGGTTGGTAGTACCTCATGAAATAAAACTCACTTGAAATCTAAATAAATGGAAATTATGATTTACTATACGAAAAATTAACATCTTTTTCACGAACGACGAGATTACTGCATAAGCAAAAGTAAAAATAATTTAATTTAATTTAACTTATGATTGATTAATCGCTGCCCTACTCCCTCGCTAGAGCTACTATTATTTATCCAAGGATAAAAACAAAAAACAGTGGCAGCGTTGCCAGATTATAAATCTGAAATTATGACTGCGTTCAGCGGCGCATACCAACGCGTCCGATACCAGAGACCTTCTCGGTTTCCCTGTAATGAATAATCTATATTCTATAAACTTTTACAGTTTCACTGAACAAATTACTGGAGAAATTTTAGCGCGACCCACACGTGCGTAGACAATTCTGTCAAATCTCTCTAGAGATGAGTAGAGCCAACGATAGCACGTGTATAAGCGTTTGATTGTTGTATTATTTCTTATTTGCTGAGCCTATTTAGTGTAAAAGCTTGGGTAGTGACTCTAGATAGATTCCGGAATATTATTATGTATTTTAATTCAGTTCAGTTTAGTGCTTTAGCTACCACAAAAGCGTCGTCTGCCGGCCAAACAAATTCATTTTACCCTCAAATTTAAATATTCAAACCGCGCCGTCTGAGCGATCACAGTATCGCCCCCCCCCCCCTCCAGGAGGCCGTGGTTCGGAATATTTAAATGAGTGTAAAACCGGCGCCCATTTTGAATTTTTTTTAGAGTAAGTTTAATATGCTGGCCTTAAAAAAATGGTTGGCCGTTACCAAGGACAATTGGGCATGGTACCAAGGCAGGAAATCAGCACAGGTCACTGGACATTGTCCGATAAATTTTCAAAATGTCCTATAACTTTTTAGAAAAATTGGGGGGTCACTGGCCATTTTGTCCGATAAGTTTATCGATAATCTGAGTCTATCTAGTAGTACCATGACTCGAGAACGAATGAGAAATACAACGACTAAGCATGTAAAACTTTATAAAGGAGGTTTGGAGGCTGGACAACGTCCGATAGATTTTCTCAGAAAACCCCGTTGAGGCCTCGTAGGACATTTGTCCTATAATTATTTTTCCTTATTTCCGGACCTTCAAAGTATCTCGGCTCTGGTGGTGCTGGTTTGACTTTTCGAAATATATACCCCACCTACGAGCAAAGCTGAACAATACGAAATATATTAGGTTTTATCGTTTTTATTCGATATATATTTAAAATATATATAATACTTATTCGAAAATTATGGTTCATTGGAGTTGTTTTTGAAAGCTTTAAAGTTAACCGATAGATGTCGCTTTTCAGATTTTTCCCCCAACAGGAGGCTGTAACGACTGTTCCTATAGCCATCGTCTGCTACCTATTCCTCCCGCGTTTTCCCTCGATTAATACGGTATCTAGCCAGTTATATGTATGATATCTATGGTCTGCTAGCGACTAGGCCTTTTTAATTTTTTTTCTCTAGTAGATGATGCTATACAGTGATTGGTCTGAGGGGTTGGTTTCAAATATTTAAATTTAGGATATAAGAAGATGGTCAAGCCCATAAGAATAGCTACACCCCTGACATTTGAAAAGAGCTGGAAGGTAATGATGTACACTGCAAGTTTGAACATTTTCGCCGACTTTGAACATTTTTGTACTCCATGTTTTTTCTACTCCATGCTTTTTCTACTCCATGCTTTTTATACTCTTAGTGAATCCCCTAATATTTTTGAAATTTTGTATAATCATACGCGACTACTTTTTTCTTCGTTTGGAAATTTTTATTTAAGGTAGAAGTTTTAGGAAGCTTTTAATTAATGCTGGGCAGCTAAGTGGATAGCGCGTTTGGATTCGAAAAGAAAGTTCCCGGTTCGATTCCTGGTGGCGGTGCTAGAATGATTAATGGATGGATAGAGAATGAATTGACGAGTGCATTTCCTTAATTTATTTAAATTAATTTTATTAGTATTTAATTTAAAGCAATTAACGTTATTTATGCTTTATATTACGCGACTATTTGTTTTTTTCAGTAAAACCAAAACCCAATATATTATATATGTTTACGTCTTGATGACGTAAACGTAACCAATATATTATATGTTTACGTCTTGATGACGTAACCAATATATTATATATGTTTTCGCCTTGATGACGTATTTCGTTATTTCCAACGGCGGCGGCGGGGACGGCGCCGCAACGAATGCAATACCTACACCCCACCCAGGGGGGGGGGGTGTAGCTAAAAAGGGCGTATATTTTGAATTTTTAAAAGTTAAGATATTTCCCAAATGTTATAAAGGGACTATCTGCGATTTTTAAAGCCCCTTTAAAGTCTCCTTCTTTTCTCGCTTTAAGTCGCTTAGCAGACGACGTTGTACGTAAGAAATTGTACAGTCAAAGCTAGTCTGTGTGGGTAAGGGAAGATGATTTTAAAGGGGCAAATTTCAGAGCAGATAGGGCCTTTAATAGAGGCAAAAGCCGCTAAAAGGTTTAAGTACCTCATAAAGAATTGATAAAATATGACTTGATTTTCTTTTTCACGCTCCTCACATTAAAAATTAATTCATGACAAAATCTACTTCAATGTAAACACAACAGTTTAATTTCTGAAAACTTAAATTTACATACATTTTGTTTCACCTTGTAAAACATATGAAAACTTTCTTTTACGTGAAACTTGATTAATATATTGAACAGCTAACATTTTGGGCAACTTTCACTTGGTCGCATTTACAGGTGTTGTTAAAATCGATTTATACTTAGGAAAAAGAATTGTTTTCAACTTGCAAAACATTTTATATTGAAAACTAGGCAAACAGTATTATCTTAAAATATTACACATCATCATTTGTGATAAAAGCAGATCTTAAGTTTTCAAAATAATGATGTTATACTACTGTTCAGCTTGACAGGTTTAACAAGATATTTAATTTGCCCAAAAACCAACATTTTTATTATAAGACAAAGGGGAAACTTCGAGCTAAAAACAGTTTTGTTTATTGATTTATTTTCAGAATCTCTGGATGCCAAAAAAAAAAAAAAAAAACATATTCAACACAATTATTAAACACGTTTGAGTTGTTCAAATTAATTTGTGAAGTTTCGTTAAATTCGAATGTAAGCGAGTATTAATTTGGGCCAATCATAATATTTCAGCCTTTAATAGCGTTTGAAAATCCCTAACGTTATGAATATAGACCGACCTTTCACGTCCAAGGCTTTGGGCGTTAAACGCTGGTTTATTCTCATTACGTTAGGACATTAACGAGCGTTATTGATGGCTGTAACAATGTGGTTGACTGGAATTTATACTTGTTTACATTCAAATTTAAACTTTAAAAATTAATTTGAACACCACACCCACCCAAAGCGTGCTTTAAAAATTCATATATGCTTTTTTCCTACGGTAATTATGAAAATAAATTTATAAATGTATCGCTTTCAGCTCAAATTTTTTCTTTAAAACTTATATTTAAACCCAACTAATGATCTTTAGTGTTTCACGAAAAGCCTGAAATATTTAATTAAAATTACCATTTAAAATTAAGACTTAAAGGGAGAATGCAACCTAATAACAAGTCATTTTTTATCAATTCCTTATCTTTTGAATAGGCTTAATCCACCAGTAGAAAAATTTACAAACAAATCTTAAACTTGAAATAAATTTAAAACTTACTCAGAAAATAGGCTTAGCTGGATTCGTGGAGAACAGCTAGACTTCCCATATAAGAGCTAGCGACCAATTAGCAAAGGCCCATCTCATGAAATTCTCCCTGGTCTTTGCTCATTGGTCACTAAGCCTTTTTATGGGTAAGTTTTAAAATTATTTCAAGTTTATTATTTGTTTGTAAATTCTTTTTAAAAGTGAATTAGTCCTATTTAAACGACAAGAAATCAATAAAAAAAATCACTTGTTAGGTTGCATGCTTCCTTTAAGGTTAAATTGTTCAAATAATAATAATAATAATAATAATGAAAACACAACTATCAGCAAGCAACCTTCGAGATATTGAAAAACTTATGATATTAATAGCTATAAACCTTGAGAATATTGTGAAACAAGTTAAAATAGAATGAAAGGGCGAAACAATCTATTTTAAAAATGGAATAAAACTCACCAAAAATATTTAATTAATTTATAATCAATTTCCAAAGTTACAAACTTTGAGATGCTAAGCCTTGTTCGCTTTACTGGGGGAGCAAGACCAATGTTTTTCTCAAACTATATGGCTGATGTTCTAGCCAATCTAGAGCGTGTACGAGTATTTTATTGTCATCTGTCTAGCTAGAAGATCAGCTGTATTCTTTGAAAAATAAGAGTGTCACATTCTCCAAATAAACCGACCGAGGCTTAGCGTCTCAAAGTTTGTAACTTTAGAAATTGATTATAAATGAACGAAATATTTTTGGTGAGTTACATTACTTTTTTGTTCTCGTTAATTTGCCATTCCTAATAGATAGAAAATAGGTGGTTTCACCCTTTCATTCGCAGTTTAACTAGGCATACAATTTTCATGTTCAACAATCTACTTTAATGTTGATTTTTCAAGGCCTATATTAAAGAAAAACAATATTTAAAATTTTAAAAGATTAAAAGCTGCCATTCTAAATTGCTTGAGTTTAAAACAATTATTTTTCTTGTGTCCAGCTTTTTGACAATAATGACAAATTATTTCACCTCGGCTTTTAGGATTACTAACATTCTTTTTCGGATTAGTTTCATTCTTATTATTTTTTTCCTGAGAATGACTACGTGATTCACCCCTAGAGCGAAGTTTTTTCTGAGATGGACTACGTGAGTGATTTGTTGAGCGACGATTTTTCTGGGAATCACTATGTGAACGATACTTTGAGCGACGTTTTTCCTGAGAATCACTACGCAATTTATTAGTTGAGCGACAACGCGATTGATTCTTTGAGCGACTTTTGTTTGGTGAAGGACTACGCGATTGATTCTTTGAGCGACTTTTTTTCGGTGAAGGACTACGCGATTGTTTCTTTGAGCGACTTTTTTTCGGTGAAAGACTACGCGGTTGTCTCTTTGAGCGACTTTTGTTCGGTGAAGGACTACGCGATTGATTCTTTGAGCGACTTTTTTTCGGTGAAAGACTACGCGATTGTCTCTTTGAGCGACTTTTTTTTGGTGAAGGACTACGCGATTGATTCTTTGGATGACTTTTTTTCGGTGAAGGACTGCGCGATTGATTCTTTGAGCGACTTTTTTTCGGTGAAAGACTACGCGATTGTCTCTTTGAGCGACTTTTTTTTGGTGAAGGACTACGCGATTGATTCTTTGGATGACTTTTTTTCGGTGAAGGACTGCGCGATTGATTCTTTGAGCGTCTTTTTTTTCGGTGAAGGACTACGCGATTGACTCTTTGAGCGATTTTTTTTCGGTGAAGGACTAGGCGAATGATCCTTTGAGCGACTTTTCAGTGAAGCGATTTTTTTCGGTGAAGGACTAGGCGAATGATCCTTTGAGCGACTTTTCAGTGAAGGACTACGCGATTGATTCTCTGAGCGGCTTTTTTTTGGTGAAGGACTACGCGATTGTTTCTTTGAGCGACTTTTTTTCAGTGAAGGACTACGCGATTGATTCTTTGAGCGACTTTTTTTCGGTGAAGGACTACGCGATTGTTTCTTTGAGCGACTTTTTTCGGTGAAAGACTACGCGATTGTTTCTTTGAGCGACTTTTTTTCGGTGAAGGACTACGTGATTGATTCTTTGGACGACTTTTTTTCGGTGAAGGACTGCGCGATTGATTCTTTGAGCGACTTTTTTTCGGTGAAGGACTACGCGATTGACTCTTTGAGCGACTTTTTTTCGGTGAAGGACTAGGCGAATGATCCTTTGAGCGACTTTTCAGTGAAGGACTACGCGATTGATTCTCTGAGCGACTTTTTTTCGGTGAAGGACTACAAGATTTATTCGTCGAGCGACTACAAGTTTGATTCTTTAAGTGTCTTTTTTTCAGTGACACACTACCTGATTTATTAAACACTAAAGGTCGTTTCTTCGACTTGGAACTACTGCGAGATCTGTTTTTAGACTGTTCATTGAGCTCTGAACAACTACGTGATCTTCTCATAATTGGTTTCTTTGGTTTGGAAAGTCTGCATGATTGTTTCTTTGGCTTGAATGGCCTACAATACGTTGTAGTATGTTTCTTTGGCTCGGATGGTCTACGCGACTTTGAAGTATGCTTCTTTGGCTCGGATGGACTTTCACTGAAATGCTGTAAGTCAGAATTGATGCTGGTTAGACTTCTACTAGAAGATTCACCTTCTGTACTGTTTGATTGATATTCATAACCTAGTTTTAGGAGGGTGTTTTCGTTAGGGAGATTATCTTGAAAGGGTGAACAAGATTTGAAATTACAAATTTTCAACTCTCCAGTTTCAAAATTTATAGTAGCCCCCATATCTTCCAAGGCTTGCCAATTTAGATACAAGGCCGTTCGTTCATCTTCCACAACAGGCAAATGCACAAATTCAACGATAGAGCCGTCGTACCTCATAGATAAATGATCTATGTAACCAACGTTCTTGAAATCTGGCTTTGTAATATCTTTGGAATAAAACTGGTCATATTTTTTGATAATAAATCCACTGAGATCGCAAACTTTTCTACTGATAATGGACTGTGCAGATCCTGTTATTAAATAAACTTGGACTCTTAGTCCATCTAACAAGAAAAAATCCCAGTGCCTGTCTTCGTCCTTGAAAATATTTTCAACATAGACGTTGGCGTGGCTAAATATAAATAATAAAAGTTAAATATAATTATTATGTTATTTGAAATGCCTGATTAAACTTATTTTTAAAGTTCTTACTCAAAGTTTGATTCGTCCATTTTCTAATTTTACTGGGAAAGTGAATTAAAAACTAATCACCATGCCCTAACTGGCCTAATGACAGGAATTATTAGTAATAAGAACCCAACCAACGCCAGTTTGACTCATGCTGCATTTACCGCAATGCAGTATAAAACAGCGTAGAGGGGAAGTTTCATCTAATATCCATATAAGGTAAAAATGAAAACTTTTTGACCAATGGGAGACGTCGTTAAAAAAAAAAGATGCTCCAATGTTCTAAAAATGCAAGAAGCTGTCTGATTGGCTGACAATTTTTTCTTTCCTTTTACTCTTGGCAGTTTTAGTTTCCGTTTCCCGCTAGGCCGCTACATGTATAGAGTCAAGATTTCAATTCTTCAATTTCTTTGATATTTCAATGCTGGTTTCGGGCGGTTAGTCGTTAAATTTATTTCGTGACTTGGTCTCTCGATCTATTAATTAACGTGTAAAGAAACTAATTGGAATTTAATTGAAATGGCGGATCAAGAAAAAAAATCCCGTTAATAGTTTAATTGCAGTTCTTGGACCGAAGATGTATTGGCCTAGAGCCTTGTATAACTTAATTTATCATAATACTCATAATGCAACAAAGGAGCAATTGGTTCAGATGTTAGCTTTTCTTTATATGAATGGAGTTTCGCGCAAGCTAGTCGTTAAAGTTTTGAAACAAACTGGAGCAGCTCGTCTTTTTTTGGATGTAAACGCTTGCACGAAAGCCGCCTTTGAAGGATGGAAAAGTAGCACTGATTTTCAACAGGCTTTCGCAGCCTACAACTTGAATTCCAAAGCGTACCACACGTTAGATAATAAGTTGTAAGTATATAAAAAGCAACCTTGATTAGAGAAAATTTAACACAGCAATTCCACCCTTTTCATCAACACAAAAGCTATCTCTCTACGTAAAAATAAATTGTGTTCTTAGTAAGGCTTGTTTCTAGCCTAGCTGAAGTGGAAAGATTTCTTCGAAGATTTCGCGATTTCTTCGAAGATTTCGCGATTTCTTCGAAGATTTCGCGATTTCTTCGAAGATTTCGCGATTTCTTCGAAGATTTCGCGATTTCTTCGAAGATTTCGCGATAAGCGTAAAGAATTCCAAGTAAATGTCATACCCATCGACTCTATCGCAACCCAATTTAATCTACCTTAACCTATTTCAACCCAACATAACAAAATCTGGCTAGATTAAATTTTCTCCCTATCAAACCTCATAAATATGCAACAATTGTAACAAAATTAACATTTTAAAATTAGTCATAGATCGGGTAATTCAACAATCTTGGTTGGCCAAACTACGCCAAAAAAGTTTCCGGGTAATCCAACAATCTTGGGTGGCGAAACTACACCAAAAAGGTTTCCTATTTCACCTTGTGCTTCTGCTAAATCTCCAACTTAGGATCGACCTTTAACTCCTCGCCATCAACCTCAACACCGAAAAGAAGATTTGACGCTCATGATGAATCAAAAATTAAAAGGAAGTGCTTAACGAGGTAAATTACTCATGTTTTATATATATATATATATATATATATCATCTATGTACAGTCAAAATAGAGATTTGAAATTTTCAAATACGTTTTCTCACACTTCCGGTAGTAAAGAAATATTAGTATTTTTCCCCGGGTCTTAATTAGTCCTTATAAATCGACATTTTCCCCATATGGGCTAACAAGCTTTGTTTGATATCAGAATTTAACCGATAATAATAATAAAAATAATAATAAAAAAATATAATAATATAATAATAATATTAATAAAAACAATACTCATTTTGATTTTATGAAGTGTTGGTTTCAATAGTCTCAGGGTCTCACCTCTAATTTACAGCATAATAAAATATTTGCTTTAACTAACAGATGATCATGCAGACGACGTGTCATAGTTCAATTAAAAAAAAACTGCCATCTATCTCTCCTCTTTGAAGCTATATATTTTTAACAGCTGAGCGGCTGACCCCCCACTCCTCCCCGATCATGCAGACGACATGCCATAGTCCAAGTTTTAGATAAAGAGTGACATTTCTTTGAGGCTATCTGATTTTAAAAATAGAAGGGCAACCATTTCCTATATTTTTACCTTCCTCCAATTTTCTCTTACAACTCAGTTCTCTTTATTAAAATAGTACATTTATTTTTTTTAGCCATGAAAAGGAAACATTTATAGATGACTCTTCTGACGAAGAATGGCTCCAGAATATCCCCGAACATTTGCTAACCCCATCAAAAAGCAAGAAGGAAGAAAAAACTGTCAAAGATGGCTTTTTGGATGAAGCAGAAACTCATTTAAAAAATAACCTAAACGAGCGAAAGGAAGAGAAAAAAAATAACCCAAAGGAGCAAAAGGAAGAGAAAAAAAACCAAGCTAACGATCAAGCTGAAATTACAAGAATCTCTGCGTGTAAGAAGACCGAGGAAACCCAGGATTACAAGCCATCAAATTCAAAGGAGCAAAAGAAAGAGAAAAAAACCAAATAACGATCAAGCTGAAGGTACAACAATCTCGCAATGCAAGAAGACCGAAGAAACCCAGGATTATGAACAATTTGGCTTAAAGTAAAATGGAACTATTCTCTATATTTTAATGAAATATTTCAGACTTTTCGTGAAACACTAAAGATCATTAGTTGGGTTTAAATATAAGTTTTAAAGAAAAAATTTGAGCTGAAAGCGATACATTTATAAATTTATTTTCATAATTACCGTAGGAAAAAAGCATATATGAATTTTTAAGCACGCTTTGGGTGGGTGTGGTGTTCAAATTAATTTTTAAAGTTTAAATTTGAATGTAAACAAGTATAAATTCCAGTCAACCACATTGTTACAGCCATCAATAACGCTCGTTAATGTCCTAACGTAATGAGAATAAACCAGCGTTTAACGCCCAAAGCCTTGGACGTGAAAGGTCGGTCTATATTCATAACGTTAGGGATTTTCAAACGCTATTAAAGGCTGAAATATTATGATTGGCCCAAATTAATACTCGCTTACATTCGAATTTAACCAAACTTCACAAATTAATTTGAACAACTCAAACATGTTTAATAATTGTGTTGAATATGTTTTTTTTTTTTTTTGGCATCCAGAGATTCTGAAAATAAATCAATAAACAAAACTGTTTTTAGCTCGAAGTTTCCCCTTTGTCTTATAATAAAAATGTTGGTTTTTGGGCAAATTAAATTATCTTGTTAAACCTGTCAAGCTGAACAGTAGTCTAACATCATTATTTTGAAAACTTAAGATCTGCTTTTATCACAAATGATGATGTGTAATATTTTAAGATAATACTGTTTGCCTAGTTTTCAATATAAAATGTTTTGCAAGTTGAAAACAATTCTTTTTCCTAAGTATAAATCGATTTTAACAACACCTGTAAATGCGACCAAGTGAAAGTTGCCCAAAATGTTAGCTGTTCAATATATTAATCAAGTTTCACGTAAAAGAAAGTTTTCATATGTTTTACAAGGTGAAACAAAATGTATGTAAATTTAAGTTTTCAGAAATTAAACTGTTGTGTTTACATTGAAGTAGATTTTGTCATGAATTAATTTTAAATGTGAGGAGCGTGAAAAAGAAAATCAAGTCATATTTTATCAATTCTTTATGAGGTACTTAAACCTTTTAGCGGCTTTTGCCTCTATTAAAGGCCCTATCTGCTCTGAAATTTGCCCCTTTAAAATCATCTTCCCTTACCCACACAGACTAGCTTTGACTGTACAATTTCTTACGTACAACGTCGTCTGCTAAGCGACTTAAAGCGAGAAAAGAAGGAGACTTTAAAGGGGCTTTAAAAATCGCAGATAGTCCCTTTATAACATTTGGGACATATCTTAACTTTTAAAAATTCAAAATATACGCCCTTTTTATATCCTTGGTTTTAAAATAGTAACAGCTGTGTTACTTACACAGCTGTTACTATTTTAAAACCAAGTTATCAAATGTTTTTACAAGGTGAAAAAAAAAATGTATGTAAATTTAAGTTTTCATTTCAGAAATTAAACTGTTTACATTGAAGTATTTCTTTCGCAACTATTCATCGTACTGAAAATGTAGATTAAGAATTAACTGTAGAAAAGCGATACTACGTAATCTACCATGAAAATGGTTCGTAAACAACCTGGCAATGGAAGGGGAATTTATTGTTTTGGGTAAAAGCCAGGCAAACCTATAAAAGCTAAATTCACACTAATAATTCCATTTAATAATCCTATATCTCCTATAAGGAATTCAAATTTGGCTGTGGCTATTGACACACAAAATGTAGCAATAGCCCCTTGACTATTGACACACTCTCAAAGTGTGGCAATAGTCATTTACCTGCTGCCACACATCTGTGTGCCTATAGGCCTGACACTATTGGCACACAATCACGTGATCTCTGAGGACCAATTATAATTTAAATTTTTTTGAGCTCGTTATTGACACACAATTTAAACTGTAAACTTCTAATTGGCCCACCATTTAAATTATAAACTTCTTATTTTTATACACAATTTAAATTGTAAGCTTCTTATTGACACACAAATCGAATAATGGGTACTTATTGACACACAAATCGAATTATGGGTCCCTATTGACACACAAATCGAATTATGGGTCCCTATTGACACACAAATCGAATTATGGGTCCGTATTGACACACAATCTAAATTCTAAGCTTCTTATTGACACAAAAATCGAATTATGGGTTCTTATTGACACACAAATCGAATTATGGGTACTTATTGACACACAAATCGAATTATGGGTCCCTAATGACACACAAATCGAATTATGGGTCCTTATTGACACACAAATCGAATTATGGGTCCGTATTGACACACAATCAAAATTCTAAGCTTCTTATTGACACACAAATCGAATTATGGGTTCTTATTGACACACAATTCGAATTATGGGTTCTTATTGACACACAAATCGAATTATGGCTACTTATTGACACACAAATCGAATTATGGGTCCCTAATGACACACAAATCGAATTATGGGTCCTTATTGACACACAAATCGAATTATGGGTCCCTAATGACACACAAATGGAATTATGGGTCCCTATTGACACACAAACGGAATTATGGGTCCTTATTGACACACAAATCGAATTATGGGTCCCTAATGACACACAAATGGAATTATGGGTCCCTATTGACACACAAATTGAATTATGGGTCTGTATTGACACACAATCTAAATTCTAAGCTTCTTATTGACACAAATTTGAACTAATTAGGACCTGGGGAGTTCAGAAAAAATACTTAAAAAAATCTTCAACCATCGTAAGTTTGAGAAAAACGCATTTCAAAATTTGAAGTTTGCATGTTAAATCCCATAGATTCTAACCCAACCCAACCTAAAATATACCTAACCTAACCCAACCTAACCTATGGCGCATTCTATGGGATTTTAGCATGGGAATTTCAAATTTTCAAATACGTTGTTCTCAAACTTCCGGTGGTCGGAGATTTTTTTTATTATTTTTTCTGAACTCCCCAGGTCCTAAATAGTCTATAACCATCGTTATTTAGTGGGGGGTCGGTTAACGGAAATCTCCCCTTATGGGCATTTTCATATACATGGAAAATATCATTTAATTACCATTTTTGTATTAACAAATATATTTTAATTCTACCTATTTTATATTTGTGTTAATCCCATGTGAATATGATAGTTATTTTGTAAAGAGAAACAACTCGCAAAGGCCCAGCCCACGTTTTAAAGCTTCGTGAATCGTGACCAAGGGGCAAGGGTTAACTTAAACCAGAGGATTCAAGACATGAAAAAACTATTTTTTCCATTATAATTTAAAATATTTCTAAGTTAATAGTCATTTCGCCTTCTTACTATACCTTTATAGAGTGATTATTGAGAAAATATATTATGAGCAATAAAGGTACAGGGCCGAATCGACGAAACTCGAATAGACGATAAAGCTAAGCCTTTGCGGGTAAATTATTATAATTTTAATTTATAGATTTAGGTCAAAAAATCACGTTTATTATATGAAGGAAAATAAATTTAAATCTTACTAGCTCTAACTTATAATCTAACAAGATATTTTCCACAAATTTCCCTTTTAAAGTTTTAAAAAACAAAATAATACAGAAACTTCCGAAAACGTGTCACTTCCCTCGCTAGCCCTAGCCAAAGAAGAATGATGAAAAAGATGGCGTAGCCCTTGTTCCAAGAGTTTCGTAGCTCCGCCCCTTGTGTGCAATAACCCATCGCCTATTGGCACATAAGCTGTGTGGCAATAACCACTCGCCTATTGACACACACACTGTGTGTCAATAGTCAAGCGACTATTGACACATTTGTTGTGTGTGGCAATAGCCACTCTCTTCAAATTTACCGCTGGTCTTCCTGGAAAGTATCAGACCAAACTTCATTTTCACGTCAATCAATTGGAAATAATAAGTAATAATAATTAAGTATCTATAAAATTATACATCCAATTTAATTCGCTACATTGAAAAATTAATAATTTGAATTGGAAATAACTTCAATTTATCTTAAACTTGTAAATTAATTAACTAGATGGGGCCATAGACATATAATATATAATTTCTATGGTCACGTCAATCAATAGGAAATAAAAAGTAATAATAATAGTTATAAATCCAATTTAATTCGCTACATAAATAATTTAATTTGCTACATAAAATTATACATTCAATTTAATTCGCTATATAAAATTTATCATCCAATTTAATTCGACACTTATATATGTCTATATATACGTTCGTTCAACTAAATACATGTAGACTTACTTGTATATTACGCGAGGCGAGAGATCTCTCGCGTAGTCAATGCGCAAGGCAGTCCAAACGCGTTCAACTATATACATGTAGACTTACTTGTATATTACACGAGAGATAAATTTCGCGTTGTCTACGGTCGTCGTGTATTTCCCCTGTATCTTGCCCCCTGCGCTACGGAAAGCTTATAGACTATTTTAGGTTCTCTCGTACACGTGTCTCCGTGGTGTATTGGTTACGATGCTTCACCTAGTCTCAGAGATAAAAATGTAGAGGTAATCGTGATCGTTCACGAGATGGACCGTTCGAGTCCCCGTCGGGCCACAGAGGCTGAAAATTCGCGCGCTCTTGGGCGCAGAGATGGAGCTGTGAGAGTAGCTTCTGGCGCGAATGAGCTCTTCGGCGCAGAGATAGAGCTGTGACTCTGAGAGTGGTTTCTGGCGCGAGGTTGAAATTTTCGGGCTTTATTTCTACATATATCCTTCCGCCAGCCTTTTTTAAGCTTAACCAAAAGGAACGCGAAAAGTAGTTCGCCAGCCAGCCAGCCTCGTACTATCATTCTATTAGCTTTCCTTCCCCCTTTGGGGGGCGGAAAGCTAAAAATCCTAGGGACGTATAGATTTTATCTTCGCCAGCGAAATATTTTGAGAGAATTAACTATTTAATTGTTGCTAAATGAGCACCATACTCAAATATTTTGTAGAATATCTTTAAAATATTATAGTTAGGAAGATAAAACTATTTTGTATTGATACATATACTCTGCGCGCCTTTTACCTCACAATTCAATCATTTTCGGCTGGATGGCAACTTCTCTTTGTCGTTGCACAAACAATGTGGTTTTTCGTATGACTTCATTTCCACTGGGTCATTTTACTCGAGCTTGGACATGAGTAGAATCTTTAAAGTATATAGGGCCATGATAAAATGCACCATCGCGTGTCTATCGTGAACTGATTCCATTATACTCGAAGCGCAATATTGTATACATGGCTATATGCACAATTTTATTTTTATGCAGTCATTAATGGAAAATCACCGGAAGCACCCACATCTTAATTTACTTGTACGAATTAACCTAACCTCACCTAACCACAAAACTCCCTTGAAATAATTTGTGGTTTCCAAACGGTAACCGAATATCAAACAACATTAAAATATAAATTTTGTTTGAAATGCATCGCGTCATTCAAGGTGTTTTGCTGCATTTGTCAAAACCAGTAAAGCAGTCATCAGTGACCGTGACGAGACAGCGCAAATCTCAACTTCGTCCGCTTCAACGTCTGAATCATTGCCGCCTAAAGTACCACAACCACTAACTTAGGTCAGACTGTCTTTTGTCAAGTTCAAGAACGTGTTTCGTTTGCAAAGTCCATACACCAACACGAATCAGAAATAATGAGCGTCATGAGATATGGTTATGTAAGTCCATCTTTGAAAAAGAAGGACACCAGAATGTGCTGTCATCTAGTCAATGACGAATTTGCTGATGATATTATTGATAATATATGTTAACAGTTCCGGATCGCTTAGTTCAACTGACATAGAGAATCTTCTTAAAGATCTTAGCACGTACATTGTAGAAAGCAGAAGGCAAGTTATCGAATCGTTTGTCACAATGACTCCAAGGTGCTCATGTCCCTCTGGGAAGACCAATTATGTTTTGTACATTACACCATCGATGACATGGAGAAGAGCATTAGATCATGTTCAGTAAAGACGGGTCCAGCCTCTCTACGAATAAAATTACGTATCGATTTTTCCATCGCAGTGTTATCCGTGCTGTTTCAAGTGAAAGAGCCCACAGCCATGGGCATTATTAAAATTTTACTTGCTGCATTAGAAGAACGTTTTGTACCGCTACATTATGCTCTTCATTATATTTCATGCTGGAAGATTCCCTTTCTCTATGTTCGAATCGTCAATGTCGGCTAGTTCTTAGGATCAGTAATTCATCGAGGGTGATGGTAGGATACCGAAGCGCCTGGTGTGGCGCTGAGGAATAAAGTGAGTATTTTATGCTTGACGAGCGAGGTCGTACTCATCACGAAGAAATGCCTGGATTGGAGGAGGTGCGGCGACATGTAGACTGTAAAAATATCCTAGACTTCTTTGCACGCGTAGTAAAGGAGCATGGAACAGTTGGAAAAACGACAGGAATTTTAAGAGGGTGACCAAATATTTTGATCCTCTAAGGTGTGACAGACACGACTACATTTTGCCAAATAAATCTACCAATCGTATCGAAACAGCAAGGATTCAAACATAACATTTATAGAATTTTAAAAATTTATAATTTCTTCCTTTTTCTATTTGTAGAATTTTAAAAAATTGACAAAATTTAAAATT
The DNA here is from genome assembly GCA_963920705.1 of Odiellus spinosus. Taxonomy (NCBI): domain Eukaryota; kingdom Metazoa; phylum Arthropoda; class Arachnida; order Opiliones; family Phalangiidae; genus Odiellus; species Odiellus spinosus. The sequence continues at coordinate 151,853 of CAWUCO010000146.1, read as the reverse complement.
ACGATTTCCAACAGCAATCAGTTTGAAGTTGCATCACATTTTTAGAATACCCTTTTCCTATCTGCTTTTCAAAAGATATGAAATAATTACCTTGGCACGTGATGAAATTTCAACCTGATTCTGACTGCATATGTTGATTTGGAAGAACACCTTGGCCACAAATTTCTTCCTTACGTATTCCACCCTGATTGGGGAACGGAAGTGCAAAGAGAGATTGAAATATGTAATGAAGTAGCGAGAAGGTATAGAGATCAGGTATGTTGACGTGGTTTGAAAGATATCCCGCCGTCCGAACGTCCATTGTAACCAATCGAGAGGCTGAGTAAAATGTGTTTCAAGTACGAGTAGTTAGGAAAGTTCCTTCGCAGATTCAGAAGGAAATTCAACATACCTGATATTAAAATCAAGAAATGAAAAAAAAAAAACGCTAATAAAACAAATGGTGATTGTTTTTAAAATATCTTTTTACTGATTACTCTTATAATATTAATTATGGAGCTCTTCACAGAGCACTCGGATTCTCCTTCGAATGAAGAGGATGTATTTAGATTAGACTTACTGAGATGAAAGCGAAAATGGTTAGGCTTAGACGGGTTGAAAGCGAAAATGTTTAGACTAAGCTGATATTTGCTGAGTGAATGTTACTGTTAAAATGGTTGTTGCATATTAAGATAGATAAAAACACCTGTATAGTTTATAGAATAATTGAGAAACATTAACGTCAGTAAAAGCACTGGAGCTACTCTAGTAACTAGTCAACAACATAAATTGGTGACGGATTACTCATGAACCTACGTGGTGAACTGTTTTGCATCGAAAGTACCTACTCCACAGAATTAACAAAATGTTTCAAATCGCGTAACCAAGAATGCAACGGAATGGTCACGATGCGGAAGATTTCGACCATACTCCACCCAATTGTCCTATTTAGCCTCTACTTGTGGCAAATGTCAAAAGACTGGACACTTGGCTAAAAAGTGTTTTACCGACCGCTTGGAAGCTAAGAAAAATCAGCCTATGGTGAAGGGAAAGATCACTACTGTTAGTACAAATGATCATGAATATGACATTTGCCTTGCATGAAGTCAGCACCTAAACCAGTACTGCTGCACTTCCTAGTTAACGGCGAACCTCCGGAACTAGAGTTGGATACAGATGCAGCTTAAACCTTATTTTCTCGAGCTACTTAGAATAGTGTAACTATGAAGGAAAGCTAGTTGCTGTCAATCCAGGCTTCGAATCCTTCACTGGACACCCAATAGAACATTTGGAAGCTAGTAACATTTCAAAATCGTTCTGAAACTTTAGAGCTATTGATCTCGCAAAGCCACTGCCAAATATTTGCGAACCAAGTTGAATATTTTCGAGTTTGAAAATCTTAAATCGAGAAAGATTCACATAATAGTTGGCGACGATTTAACAGATGATCAAGTTCACGTTGAGCGCCAAACCCTCTTTACTACGTATCCGGAGGTCTTCAGGCTTGGATTGGGGTTAATGAATCATTAAAAGGAATAGAAACTGTGACCCCGTCACATAGTTCACCCCACTAGAACCCTCGATTTTTGTAATTAGTGTGTATTATAAGCCAATTTTTTGTATTTATTGTGTGTCACCTTTCCTTTAAAAGAAACTATTGAAACTTAAAACGGGTAAAATATAAAAACCCCATTTCCTTCTTAACAAAGGACCGGATAGCCACATTTTAGCGAACCTTAAGAAACCCCAATTCTAAAGATCCCCTCTAGACAAAGTAAAACTTCGTGTGACCCTATCTCTACAAAACGATATCAATAAACCCCCGCTTCAATAACCCCCTCAAAAGAATTAACGAGATGACATCGACTTTCACGTTAATGGTCACTCGGACTCCCAAACTTTTCCACAACTCGCTGGGAAAAAACCTCGGATAGCATTTCATCCCACATTTCCCAACTAGAAACTTCTCTAGGAGCATCGCATAAACGACCATCGATGGGTCACGGGAACGCGACCTACAGGCATCGTGGCGCCTAACAAAAACCTTCGATTGCCCAACGCGTACCAATACCGCACCTGAATCGCCTTCTTTCCCCTCCCCCGAACCGAGGCATAAAGGAGAGAAGATGGCGAAGGTAAAATCACTTCGAATTGGAGATCTCGACAGAAACCACTGAAGGAACAGGACCTCCCCTCTAGAAGACGAGCGCGCTGCGCTGATGCTGAAGACAAAGCCCGCTTAAACCAAGGGCTCGGACTCCGCCATTTTAAGTCCTCCATCCTTCAGGACATAGTCGCTGTCGTGAACTTTATAAAACCGCGAATTAACTTAGAAGAAAGTCCCGCTAGAAGACGTTAGAAGAAAAATGAGTCGAATCTCATAGCACTATTAATGGAAAAGAGCCACCTAGGCCACAAAGAATTCCGATTCGCCCTCCAGAATCCGATGATCACCGCTGACGATATTCAATCCACAAAGGAAAGGAGCCTCCCTCGCTATACTGTATGGCGTCGAAACCGAGAAATCCAGCAATCTAAAAACACAACGACGAAGGACGATAATTACTGAAGTCAAACCAAATCCCCCCTCGAGACCCCAAGAGACCGGACGACCACTTGTCGGAGCATGTGTGAATACCTACCCGAGAGACCGTACCGTAACTAATTTCAACGAAGTTGCCACCCCGCAAGCTGTCCGAGAAATCCCGTCTAACCCCTCAAGGAGAGAGCCAGTGAAACCGATTGGTACAGGAATGGATACGGCTCTACTGTTACGCAACAAAATCCAGCTAATCCGAGAGAAACGACGGCCCCCGAACCCAACTTCTTCGTAAAACACAGGCAGTGTTGAGTACTTTTTTTTTGTTTATACTTTGACCCCTCAGTGAACTATTCGTACCCAAATCTAATGTCGGCTTGTTGTTGAGATCAAAGTCTAGAAAACCGTAGTATAATTCAACTCCCGCACTTTTAAGAAAAAGATAGAAATCAGAAAACGTTATCGAGATAAAAATGAGAGAGATAAGGAAAATCTTTGCTTCACCCCCTTTTTTTTAAACCCCCTCATTACGAGGTGTAATTAGAATAAAACCCTCGTTAAAATATTCATTCGTATTATAGTTTCCGAGTCAAGATCCCCTCTAGAAAGTTTATGATGCTCGTGAGAGCTTAAAGTGACGATGTGACATGGTTGATCCCCCCTAGTTAACGACGAGTTCCGTGCTACTCTATCTCTCGACAACGTCAACTGATATAAATAATGGCTACCGCGTTCCCCATTGATGATACCCGTAAGTGTTAAATAACTGTAGAGTAGAATAACCTAGAAAGCCCTATTTTAAATATCCAAGGTATCTCATTAATATTAAAGTGTATCTATATTTGATTAAGCATAACTTGAGAGCCCCGATAATTTAACGTAGATATCTAAGCACCTTCCGTGCGCCCAACTCTGTGAGATAACGGGTTGTAACGTCCCTCGTAGTTTTAAGTATTATCGTTTTTCCCCCTAGTAATTAAAGTGTTATATTTTTGAAAGTGTTATTACCAATGTGCCAGACCATGAATAAAAGAGTGTTATTTTGATTGACCAATTATGAGAAACCATACGTGAAACGAATCTTTTTTCCTCTTCTTCCCACATGATTAAACTCCTCACACAATTTATCCCAACCCCTAAACACTTTTTTTGAGTAAGCCTTTCTCGTTTTTCCCCGTGTTGGTGGCTCTTCGAACATTTTTCCCAAAACCAGCGTCTTTTAACCAAATTCGCGGGAAAAAGTTCGAACGCCGCTCACCAGGCGGAAACCCGGCCAGGAAAACCCTTATAAAACGTTAGCCTTGCCTGTACAATGAACAATGAACATGGGGAGAGAGGGGGCCAAGTTATAAAGCGCGGTAATTCTGCTTCCGGCTGTCTCTTATTTACTCTTTAAAATATCGTCTGCTCGATGGATAGAAATGAAAAATGGTTGGTTATTGTTTATTTTTTGAAACTAGTTTCTAACAACGGTTTGTAAACCTATAGGGGACCCCCTGCCTATAAAAGGGTTGGAGGTGTTTTTGCATGTGGGGTGGTCAAAAAGGGGAGAGGTTGAACTTTTCTCTCGAAGTGTAAAGAAAGGGAAAGCGAGAAGAAAAGAAAAACATTCTTCGGTTGAAAGTTTCAAAAGAAAGATGTAAAATTGAAACGCTCAATTATCGCCGACACTGAATAAATTATTTGTAGTCTTTGGTGGACGGAAAATATGACGCGCCCTATCAGAGATAGCGCTGATTTCCGGAAGTAAAATTAAACATTTTTCGGGTCAGCTCAAGGCTGAGACCAGTTTTAAATAAACTTATATTCCTTTTAGATTTATTTTCTATGGCCACACCGCGCTTTCTAGCGGCCAGGCCTCTTCCATACAAAAGAGTTGGGAATCATGGAACCCACTAGACACTCTGATTGGGCTACACGCCCAGGTGCAATTCTCAAAAAGGAGTCTAAAGAGAATCCAAGGTTGTGGAGGATGTATTCAGGAGGGAAGCCATTTCTGTTTATTACCGGAGTGACAGATCGGCAACATCTACAATCGGTGGATGAAGTCATTAGATGACTAAATGAATATGTATTAAAGCTTCGACTCGATAAATGCCGGTTCTTTCAGAATTCAATAGTGCTTTTAGGTCATCGCATTGACAAGGTGGGCACACATCGTTTAGAATCAAAAATGTAAGCAATAATGAACGCCCGGCTCTAAGTAATGATGAGAAACTCCTCTCTTTTACTGGACTATTTTCCTATTACGGTAAATTCATACAGGATCAAACCACCTTATTAGCACCATTGTATATTTTGCTTCATAAAGGACCTTGGCAAAGGACCAACACGCAACAAGCCACATTTGATAAAGTAACAGTAAAGAACTATAAAGTTCTAGTACACTTTGATCCAAATAAAGAATTGGTTTTTGGATTGCGACACTTTCTCATATGGTTTGGGAGCCGTACTGTCTAATCCTGAGCCTTCGGGAACGAAGCGCCCAGTAGACAATGTTGCGTCGAAACCTTATCGTCAGCTGAGAAAAATAATTTTCATCTTGAAAAAGAAGCACTTGCGCTGGTATACGGAGTAACCAAGTACCGAGATTATTTAGTGGGATTTGATTTTACCGCAACTCATACTAAAGGTCCATGGAGGAACTTCCAAGTGGGATACACTATCTACGCAAGAACTACGGTCAAGGCAACAAATGGTTCTCTGGCAAAATATCAGCCCCTTGTGGACACGCAATGTTCAAGATTGATACTCTTAATGGTACAATTAGAAGATACAGAGATCAAATGAGACCACCCGTATGTCACCAGACACTGTCATACCACCCGAAACACAACCAACAAATAATCGGGAGGTACCAATCTTACAAGAGAAGGAAATCCACTGATCTACAATAATTAAATATCTAGCCTCCCCAGCAAGACTACACTCAGAATCAGCAACCATACCTGAGTCTGTACACCAGGCAGTTACTCCTTAACTACGAAGATCAAAGAGAGTTCGGAAATCAGTGTTTTCTTTGACTTCCTATCGTTGTTTGCGGGAGAAGGTACTGTTGTGGATTGAGATAGATGGCATCACCTTCTCGGTGCTGTATAGTTTTTTGAATAATTGCGAGATATTAACGGAGGCAGTAAAAGCAACGGAGGTACTCCAGTAACTAATCACATGACATTATGAGATTGTAACAAGTATTATTATTATTTAAGTCTAGTATGTTAATCTAATGTGTGATTACTGAAAGATACAACAGCGGCTAAATAACGAGACGATATTTGTTGCAACGAAATAACGTCAATTTAGTTCTTTTGAATATATCATGTCGTGTAAAAACTGGTTGGAATGGTTAACCAGTGGCGTGTAATTCCGTCCGCTTTTTATAAAATCACCAAGACTATATAGGCATACACACATACATACGTACGTATATATGTATGTGTATGTATATATGTATATATATACTGTTTGGTGATTTCGTCGTAATGAAATGGAACCATTTACAAAGAATCGTGGGAGTGATAACACTTTATCATCTAAGGGAATATCAGGGTGTAATTCTTTTATAACTATCAATCACAGTTGCCAGGTTGAACTTGTCATTGACGCAGTTGTTGATGAAACAATGACCCAACTTGGCTCTTCATGCCTATTCCTCCAAGCTCTAGCTTGGAGATTATTTGTGATACTACTTTGCCCTATAAAATTTTGTACAGAATAAGGCTACGATAAATAGGATAAAAACTTTGGATGATAGATGATGAACCGTGACGTCACGTAGTGGACTCAATCACGAATTCGTTCAGCCAATGAAATCATCAAACTTAACCCATAACCCAGTTGTAAAAATCATAGAAAAGGCTAGCGCTTCGTTCTCGTAATATTTTGTCTGATAGTTAAAGAGAAACCCGCCGGTTCAAACGCTCTGAAGTCAAAAGGTGGATAGGCGGGAGCGATGGGCAGGAGAGCATTGGCATGCGAGGCGGAGCGTGAAAGATGGCGGACTTCCCAAAAACCTGCCGCTTGAGAGCTTATATTTCGCTTTTTTAAACCGTAAAAGATCTTATTTTCCTTCTGATTGTATAATTTTGTTTATTCAAGGGTTGGATTTTAATTGCTTACAAGTTTTATTTTCCATTTGGGTTGAAATATTAAGAAAACTGAGTTCAATTCACGAGACTTAGTTTAGTGCCTTTAAACGGATATAATTATAATTTTTAAGGGAGAATTTTTACCATACTTCGAAGCTAAGACGATAAAGCGTTAGGGTGCAGTTCAGAGGATTGAGTGTTCGAGGCTCAGTTGACGTTTTATTATTTTTAAAATTAATTTTTTTTTCTTTTTTTTATAGTCATATACGACATTTATCGATACTACTCAATATAGGGCTATGAAAATTAAATAAAAAAGAATGGTAGTTGTGGAAATATTTTTATAAATATTTGTGGCTTAATGATTTACTAAATCGCCCACTCGAGTTTAAAAGAAGCATTCTGCAGACGCCACTAGGTGGCAATATATTCTTGGCGGATAGAAATTATTTGGCGGGGAATTTTCTAACTTTCAGGTGAAATAATAATTTAGTTGTCTTACTTTTTTTTTTAAATAAAACTAAGGTAACTTACATCTTTTCTTTCACATTTTCTAACTAATACGTTTAAAATAGCAATATTGTTTCGGTGTAATCCGTGAGACTGACTTACGCAGGAAGCTTCCGGAAGAGAGCTCGGGGCCAAGCATCGAGAAGTTAAACTTTAAAGTTATTTCTACCCGAGAAGGTGATGTATTTGAAGAATAAAAGCCGCCTGGTAAAGCAGTACTTGTTTAGCAAAGCTATGAAAGTTTTCAAAATTTACTAAAATCCCATTATCCCATTTCTCAAAAAATACCTTAAAAATCCCATAATATGGTATTGATCCCACGACCTGGAAACATTGGCTAAGTAGAGCTCTATCCGTTGCCATGACTACCGCGGTATTAAGCAGAAAGCAAAGATGATGGGAACGCGAACTGTTGGAATACCTAGGGGAGGGAGGGACGCCAAAAAAATGGCGGAAGAATGCTAGGACCGGATGATAGAGGGATTCATGTCATATATAAGCAGTATTTGAAGCCATCGTGTGGGTTTTATTTTAGATACACATACAAAAAAATTTGAAATTTTAAATCAATTAAATTTACAAATAAAAAGATTAATTTAATATAGTGTTAACAATTAATTAATGTTCCGTTAAAATTATAATACAAATAAGAGTGAACGTAGATGACGCTGTGATAGGCCGAGATAGGAACAAAGCCATGAATAGATCTTTATCTTCAACTTTCATCAACCTTGCCTTTTTCTGCATTTTTTTTATACATATATTTTGAGTTAGCAGTCATCTAACATGATGATGCTAAAAACTGGTTTTTCTATCATCCAGTGGAGTTGGGGAGATAAACACAGGTTATTTATGAATTTATATTATTAGAATGCCTATTTATCTAAAGAATAGTAGGTTTAAAAACCTTAGGTTATATCCCAAAAATATACTATTCTACTCACCAATGTATAGGACAAGTTCTAGAGACACGCTACATATCACGATCATCATCGGATTATTCAAATTCAGATGAACTATAATCATTTTGATCAGAATTCTCATCAATTGTTTAGCTTTCGAGTTCATAACGTATATGGCTGTATTTCAGCCATTATTTCTTTTAACGCCTCAAATTTTGGATAATATTATAGTTTAAGATGTAGTTAATATTGTTAAAAAAACACACGAAACGTTTTCGTTTAAACTTTTCTTAGGACTTTTTAGCAATATTTTCTATGGCGAGAGTAAATTCGATCGTAAAACTGACGTCACGCGCCCGCCGGAACTTTCGGGATTTTTTTCAATTCTTGAAATGGAAAATCACGTGCTGACGCGAGACGAGACCCCAATTGAGGCAGGTTACATGACTACTTTAAGGATCGAAGGTTGTACTTGGCTCTTACTACCTTTCAAAATTACTTTGTGATCCAACAGAATGATATTTCTCGTATTCATGGGAGTTCCAGATAATTAATTTTTAGTGTTCCAAGATGGATGTATCTAAATATTACTTCTTCGGGGATTTGTGTCCGAAACAAGTTAACTTCCGCTAATACATTCTTTTTGTTCGAGTACATAAACGATGGTATTATCCTTCAAAAACTAATTCTATCCCATTATGCGACTAAACAGATAGTATGGCGGAATATTAACAACACTATTTTCAGATAATGACTAATCTGACTCCTGTATTTAGACATTAACAATTAAACTGTTGGAAATATTCGATGTCAAAAACGGCATAGCTATCTCTTTCTTTTGAATGAAGCTCTATTTGAAAGAGATAGCGAAGATCAAAATTCGAATTTGTATTATTTATAACCATGGAAAAATTCAGCAATTTTTAAAGGGATAATGCAACAGATAGATTTTGAATCGAATTAATTATAACACCTATATACTACTACTTGAATTAAACTAGTTTTCACAAAGGGACAGATATTAAGAAAAAACTAGTGCCAATGACAATAGAAGGAATCTTATTTGTGACATATTAATACTATACTATAACCACATTTCTTAACAAGAAGGAGCATGCTATTTATCTCCTTATTCTTATCAAGGGCCAAATATAGTTTTTAATACAACTAACAATGGACAAATATGCGTTTAACTATAATTAACAATGGACAGATATTATTTTTAACCCAACTTACCATGGACAAATAATATATTTAGAAATTACTTATATTAACTCAAAAATTTGAAGGTTTCGGTTAATGTTAAATTATTTCAAAATATATTATTTGTCTATGGTAAGTTGGGTTAAAAAAATATCTGTTCATTGTTAGTTGTATTAAAAACTATATTTGGCCATTGATAGGAGTAATAAGGAATTATGCCCATTAGCGCAGTTCCCATTTGCGCAGTTTCCCATTAGTGACGTCCCCATATGCGCAGTTTCCCATTTGCGCAATTTCCCATTAGCGTAATTCCTGTAAGCGCCGTTTCCCAATAACCGCTATGTCCTAGACGCGCAATCCACTCTTTCCGAATTTTTTTAACCTTACCTTTACAAGGGCTTCCTGTTTCAACATTTATTTTCTCAGAACTAACCCAACCTAAACCGCTGAATTACGTACAAAAACGATGTTTTCTAAAAGAGAATTAACAAATGAGCATTACCTAAATGGAAAATTTGTAATTTAGTAGTACAACTTTGTCCTTCATTTTAACATAAAAATAACTTGACCATTATTAAAATTATATCTGTAATTAAACCCGTCGTAAAATCTACAAAACTGACCCACAACACGGAAACAGCAAATTCATAAAAAAAAATGAACAGAAACACGTACGCAAAAATTATCCCACAACCTATTTCGGTTTTTCCTACATTATCTGAAACTGCTTACGGCAATTATTATTAAAATTTACATGAACCAAATTAATCGAAAACTATAACATATCATTTTCCGAATGTAGGCTCGAATTCACTAACTTCTGGCTAGAAGCCGTCTATGCTAACCACTCCGCTACCTAACAACGTTTGTTGAGTGCACTTTTTGTTGTATTAAAATTTATTTAAAACATAAATAAAAATTAGAACTACTCAACTAGTATCGGCATATTGTGATTACCGCTGCCATAATCAGGAGTCACGGATGATGGCAGCGGTAATCGCAATATGCCGGGACTAGTTGAGTCGTTCTAATTTTAATTTTTTTTAAATAAATTTTAATACCACAAAAAGTGCACTCACCAAACGTTGTTTAAAAACTGGTTTTAAACAAGCCGTCTATGCTAACCACTCCGCTACCTAACGTTTGTTGAGTGCACTTTTTGTTGTATTAAAATTTATTTAAAACATAAATAAAAATTAGAACTACTCAACTACTATCGGCATATTGTGATTACCGCTGCCATAATCAGGAGTCACGGATGATGGCAGCGGTAATCGCAATATGCCGGGACTAGTTGAGTCGTTCTAATATTAATTTGTTTTAAATAAATTTTAATACAACAAAAAGTGCACTCACCAAACGTTGTTTAAAAACTGGTTTTAAATCTTTTAGTAAAATCTCTTCACTAGTTAGAAAGGAAATTAACTTTTATCTACTGACTCTTAGTTGGCCTGCGCGCCTTCAATAATTTTCATCAAATTAAATGTCTTAAGAGCATACTTTAATAAAGCCTAATGAGCTTTTATAGTATCTAAAAATCTTAAAAGATAGAACGAATTGTTATGTTTATGTTACTAATATCATAACATTTTGTTTATTTGTTTATTTATTGAAAAACTGGCATTATTATCAGTTCCATTCGTCAATGTTAATTCATTTTTATTATTAAAGGGAAAGGCAACCCAACTTTAAACGTACTTCCATTGGAAAGAGCATGCTTAAAAACCTACAAATCAAAACACATTATAGGTCTTGGTTAATTTATGAATATCATTTTAAAACCGAAATTTACGTTCCTAGAAGAACGCCATATTTGCTTCCCGGCATTTCGAGTTTTAAAAATAAAGATCTGCTTCAATGATTGGCCTTTAAGTGACCCAATAAAGATTCGCTAAACGAAGGCCATTCGAGTCGGCTGCAGTCGGATCGTCTGTTCGTAACTTCGTAAGAAGACCTGTAATTTTGTGATTGTGATTTCTAACTTTCTACGAAAACATGCCTAATTGCATAATTAATGAATGCAGTTTAGTTCTTACCTTCTAATTCTTCAAATCAACTTAAGACTCGGTTAATACCTAGTACTGACTACTACTAGCTCAGCTGGCTGACCGACCGTCGGGTTAGTGTTCGGGATCCTTCGGGCTAGGTTCGGGATCCTTCGGAAGTAGCCTATGTTTCGGCCCGGCATATCTTATTTGACTCAAAAGAAATTGAGCGCGCTTATACCCACATCTATTTTCAGCTAGAGTCAAGTGACTTTAGGTGAGAAATAAACCAATCGACGAAGCCGATCCTCAGCAGGCATCGAAAGGGTATGAAAAAACTAAATGGCGTTCACTTCACTAGAGATCACTTTTTGCTTATAATAAACGCAAATATCTTAATATCTACTAACTATTAAATTTTTTGCGGATTCCCCCCATATGAAAAACGTTCCTACGGCCCTGGCACCCACCCGTAAAGCCCATGGACGCTCGAAAATTGTCCAGTATGCATACATGCGGTTTTAATTTATTAGTTGGCACGCGACTTTTATATACGACATATACTGGATTCCAGCGACTCGCCCCCCGATTACTCACATTGGGTTTGGATTAATAATGCATGAAATTACGCGAGTCTTTTGATTCTATACCAGAATCTAAATATTTTTGTTGTGCAATTCAGGCACATTTTCCCCGTTTTTTTTTTATAGTAGACTTTTTAAAGATCACTTTATATTCACCCTATATTTATTGACGAACAATTTCTGTGGCAATTTTCCACTATTATTTCTGCTTACGTTGTTTTATTTTATTACGATTAGATACGACTACCTGAACATATTGGAAGTAAGAGCTGAAAATGAGACGTTGTTGCGGCGATTGTGCGGAAAAGAATTTCAAAAAACAGTGGAAATAGAATCGAAAGCGCACATTGTTTTTAGTACCGATTTAACAATCCAAGCGAAAGGTTTTGACATAAAAGTGTTACCGGAAACATATCATATTCATACTCCTAGTAAGTATCCTAATCAAGCAAATAAACTCGTTTGTTTCACAAAATAGAAGGTTTTATACTAATTTTCTGTTGACTTTCTTATTAAATGTTTCAACGTTTACGGTTTGCGTACCATTTTCATATTATCCCCAAAAATATTATTTGTATAGTGAATCTACCTATTATAGCCCCTTTGACGGAAACGGGTCTAGGTCATAATAGCAAAAACCAATGTGTCGAAGGCGAAATACCGTTTAAGCGAAACCAAAAAAGCGAAATATTATATCAGAGAAAGCAAGACTACAGTTTTGTAATTATACGCTGTGGCAAAATGATAGCATAAAACACCGTTTTTAAAACCCCGTGAATTAATAACACTCCAAAGTATCTAGCGATACATCAAAGTTAATAACTTCAGCATTTTCCGTTGTACGAGATTCGAATTTAAAATTATAAATATTCGAAATAATACTATTGCTTTTAACAATTTGAAAATTGTCTCTTTTGAAGCTGAATAGCATCGTGCCGTTGAAATTTAATGTCTGATTAATTATATATCTATATCAAACGAAGCGGGGAAAATCGCATCGTTTGACTTACCTCTGATTTTGACAAATATCTATATAGGTAAATCGTGCATACACACATTGAAACTCATGACAAAATATATGCTTAAATTAATTGAAGTAACTGCCGATTGGGGTACCGTTGAACTGATGATCCGCCTAAGATGGAAAATCCAAATTTTCCATATATGTGTATATATATGTGTATATATTATAATATGAAACGGACTAAATGCAAAATTTTATAATCTCAAGGAAAATGGACCATATTCGAAAATTGCTAATAAATTCGAGGAAATAGAGCAAATTAGTAAATTTTTAAATTCCACTTTTTTTTTTGCTTTTTTTGCGATAAACCATTATGATCGTGGGCCATGAAAGTGATCATTTTGCACAATTCCTTTGAGAATTTTCTTAATTGTTAAAGAGATTGTTAAAAATGCCAACCGTCATGGTCTTAGCAAAGTCGCGATCGGCGGACTATGGCAAACGGCAACTCAGTTCGACATTTATAAAGCGCTGTACCGTTTACACACACCAGCGCTATGATCCGCCGTCTTATCATCACCGCGTCCAGGACCGAGAAGGTCGATACTAGCGGAACCACAGCCATGGACAGCGGGCCGCAAAGTACAGAGCGGACCAACCAAACCCAAAGTGAGCTTGACTGTCGTCCTCGACTCGGTGAGGCTTTGGTAACATAAGACCTAGGGAGCCGACAGCGGAGAGCTCCTTCGACACTAATGCACCATCCACCTTAGTAATCTACCCAATCAAAGCCTGAGCCCGAGATGCGACCACATATTGTGGTTCAGCCACCTTAGTTTCTTTGCTGCACCCCAGAGGAATCTGACCTCCCCCGGGGGGTACTTAGTTCGACCTTAACCTGATCGGACCTCAGCCCAGTAGAAAGGGAGTGTGTCACTCTTCGTCATGAGTCTTATGGGCCCAAGAACTCAGCTCAATCCCTCCACCACGGAAAGGTGGTGACACGCGGGGGGGGGGGGGGGGAAGGTGGTGACACGCGGGGGGGGGGGGAAGGCGGTGACACGCGGGGGGGGGGAAAGGCGGTGACACGCGGGGGGGAAAGGCGGTGACACGCGGGGGGGGAAAGGCGGTGACACGCGGGGGGGAAAGGCGGTGACACGCGGGGGGGAAAGGCGGTGACACGCGGGGGGAAAAGGCGGTGACACGCGGGGGGGAAAGGCGGTGACACGCGGGGGGAAAGGCGGTGACACGCGGGGGGGGGGAAAGGCAACTGCGAAACTGTGCTACTGTTAAACACGCAATTGGCCGACTGCTGTACTGGGAACCGCTACTGGCTCCATACCAAGAATTTAGTTTACGCCACGGAAGTTCCCGACGAAGAAACTCTTCGTACGAGGATCTTCAACACGTTTAATACCATAAGAGTAAACGGCGAAGCTATGGGTTCTTGTTTTTCCATAGTCTGCCGATCGCGACTTCGCATAGACTGACGGTGAGCATTTTCAACAATTTCTTTCACAATTATGAAAATTCTTAAAGGAATTGTGCAAAATGGTCCAAGATCATTTGGTCCATTTTTCTCGAATTTATAAAATTTTTCCATTTAGTCCATTTAATGGAATTTAAAAGAAATTCCCCGATTTTCAATGGAATTTAGTTATTTTCTCACTTGGTCCAATTTGGTTTAATTTAATTTTGTCGAATTTAGAAATTTTCTCACTTGGTCCAATTTGGTTTAATTTAATTTTGTCGAATTTAGAAATTTTCTTGTTTGGCTCATTTTGGTCCAAATTTGTAAATAATTCTTCCATTTGGTTCCTTTTTCATTGACTCGATGCAGGCGACCTCTTCAAAGCGCTGGAATTGATTTTGATTGAAAGGGAACATTTTATAAAGCACGCGCTTTTGAAAAACCAGCTTTACTAAATGATAAAATAAGCTTAATTAATTAAGCTTACTTTATCATTGAGTATACGTTTATTTACTTTATCATTGAGTATACGTTTATTTATGTACGTTAAGGGGTCATCCATAAATGAATCATTTCGCAACTCTTAAACGGCGCTCCGTACGACCAAACGTCATAGAACATTTTCGTCTAAAAATGACCCATAGAACCCACTGAAGCTCGGTCCTACCGCCATAAATCCTAACATTACGTAACCCAACCGAACTTATCTCTTCTTATCAAAACTTTCTAATGCGAGCGATAAGATTTATATTTTAATTTTTTTATATTGATAAGCGACATCGTTGTGTAAATTCGCTATTACTACTTCCACTTTAAGCGAAATTCGCTATTTTTAATTCCGTAGATGTTGAAATTCGCTAAATTCCGTAGATGTTGAAATTCGCTGTTATTACTTACGCTATCATTGAAATTCGCTATATTGAATTCCGCTATTATTACTTTCTACATTTTAGTTCCAAAATCTAAAACGTAAGTAATTCCAATTAGCCTTACTCTGTGACATATTTAAGTAAATTGAAACGTAATATACATTTATGTTACAATTAAAAATATTAAATGAACTTAAACTAATTCATAATTAGCTTAAAATTAACTTAATATAAAGGATAATTAGAGGATATTTAAGAAATTGTCTTAGGATTTAAAGATGTTTGACAGCTAGAGTTTGCTACTTTAAAAATAGAAAGTCATAGTCATTAAGACTTAAAAATCAATGAGTAATTTTATATTAAATTAATTAAAGATAACAAAAAAATTGTTAAACAGAGATCTAGCACCAGGAGCTGAACTTCTATAATTCGAAACTACTATATATCTAAAGGAAACAATTCCTTTTGAAACGTAACAAACTCTTTTTCATTAATTTCTCATCACATAATCTCGATGTATATAAACTCAAACATATTGTCTAAATGGTACTACTCATGATTATATCAATAATATCTTTGTGAACAAACACCCCAAAGGACATGTTATGATTTCAGATAGCTGAAGTGACAAAATCTCTTTGTGAACAAAGTCCCACAATGATTTGTTATGATTTCGGTTGGCTCAACTGAGAGATAAAAATATTTCTTTTTAAATGCAAAATTTTATTAAAATCACAATCTGGCAGGATTTAGAGTTTCTAATTTCAAAATAACAAATTTTATAAGTATCTTTTGTATATAGCACCTTTTTTGAAGTCATTTCTTTTAGCGATATTTAGTGAATTGACCTAGACCTAATAGGCCTAGGAGTAAGATAAGATTACGTTTGGCCTAAACATGTAGATATAAAAGGATGTAAAAAATACTAATAGGCCACTCTGCGATTAGATGTAATAAAGTACAGTTAGTAGAATAAATAATAAACGTACGAGTTAGTATTGTGTCATTCTTAATAACTAAGCATAGCTTTAACATGGTGCCAGAAGTGATTAATTGAAAGAACCCCGGAGCAAGTATTACTATCAAACGGATGATGACGAGTCTTCGCCCTCCTGAGACTTTCACAAAGGGAGCTACTCCTGCACTGGCATGGGAAGAGTATAAGGAAAGGTACGCATTCTTCTCTGCAGCCACGAAACTCGATAAGGAAGATCCAATCTATCAGAAGAATGTCTTTCTATACGTACTAGGAAATGAAGGGATACGAATCTTTAAGACGCTGAAGATAGGCTCCGATCCCGCAAAGCCACCCTTCACGCTAATCTTCGAAGCTTTCGACAACTACTATAAACCCTATAGAAGTATAAATTACTCAAGATATAAACTCTTCACGACGAAACAATCCAAACATCAAACTTTTGACCAGTTTCTAACGACTCTCAAAACAATAGCACCAGCTTGCGCCCTAGGTGACTATCAAGACTCAATCACGGCAACAATAATCCTACGGCAACAATAATCCTAATCTGCACTAAATCTCCGGAGGCTCGAAAGGCAATGTTATTCATCGATGATCTAGCTCTGGACGAGGCCATATCAGTATGTCAAGCTGAAGAAACGTCCACAGAACACCTACAACAAATGCATAACACCGCTATTGGGACAACATCAGATCCAGTAGAAACCGTGGACGCACTACATTACGACAACTTCCGCCCACGGGGCCGGCATCAACAGAGATCCTTTTCGAAATCATATCGACCACGCGCAAATAGCGAGACACGAGGATATCCGAGAGAAATATCCTTGTCCGGCAGAAGGGTCGCGATGTCGATCCTGTGGCCGCATGAATCATTGGGCATCCACGTGCAGGTCTGCGGTTCACACACTGGAAGAATCATCACCAATTCCAGCATAAGCAACGATATGGACAGAGTTTGACAACGAACAAACATCACAGGAAGACTACGACGCACCCTTCGTGCCACTGTACTTGAATTCGCTAACCTTATATTCCACAGTTCTCGACATCAGTTCCAAAGAAATGGACAATGCCATCTGGAAAGCAACTATAGAAGTAGCCAATCTAAAAATAACCTTCAAAATAGACACTGGATCACAGGTCGACATCATACCTATCGACTACTATCAACGCTTACCAGATCCACCACCTTTAACGAAGCCCCCTCATACTATACGAGCCTACTCCGGACACATCGTGACGGTGATGGGCCTAGTTAATCTGTCATGCTCATCGCAAGTAGCAACCAGTAACAGCCCTTTCTACGTCATTCCGACATATGCGACGCCCATATTAAGTGGCAAAGTATCAACAGCATTAGGACTGATAGCCAGATTACCACACAACATTGATACGACAGGAACGACAGCCGACGACATCACCTGCACAGTACCGACAAAGGCTGCAAGAGAACCAGAACGTGGAACACAACTGCCTTCTCAGAAAAAACTTCAGAAAAATGACCAACTCACACTTTGCGAACTAAAGCATATCCCGACGAAGGACAACCTCAACCAGCCTCCAAAGGACGTAATAGATACGTGCGAAGATGTCTTCAACAAGATCGGCAAGCTACCAGGCAAACACGAATTGCGCGTAAAGCCGCACGCCCAACCCACAGTAAGCCTACCGAGAAGAATACCAGTCCAATTACGGGATGCAGTTCGAGAAGAATTAAACCGCATGCTAAGAAACGACGTCATTGAAGAAGTAAATTAACCGTCGGATTGGGTCCACCCAATGGTGGTGGTAAAGAAAGACAGGGAACAAAGTAACTAACTAGGCAAAGACAATGCAGATGACGCAGAGGGAACTGAAAATCAGCCTGAAGAGAAAACGAAAAGCAAAGTACGAATCTGCATTGATCCGAGAAACCTAAATCCAGCGTTACTACGAGCAGAATATCCGATGCCCACAACACAGGAGAAATATGCTGATCTCTCCAACTCTAAATTTTTCACAGTCCTCGACGCTCAGATCGCTTTTTGGCAAGTTCAGCTAACCAAAGCCAGTTCACGACTATGCACATTTGCGACGCCGTTCGGAAGATACCGTTTCAAAAGACTACCCTACGGGATTGCGACCGCCTCACAACTCTTCCAAGAGGTAATGCAAGGAATTTTCGGAGACATACCAAATGTTAGAATATCGACGGATGACTTCGTGATTCATGGACCGGACGTACAAAAACATAACAAAGAACTCATAGCAGTACTGAAGAGGGCTCGAGAGGTCGTACTGACTTTCAGCACGTCAAAGATGCAGCTAGCCGTTTCCGAAATCAAATACCTTGGACATATAATTAGCGACAAAGGCCTACAAGCAGATCCGGCAAAGATCAAGGATTTACCTCCGCCACCAGACAAAACAACCTTACAACGATTTCTAGGCATGGTCAATTACTTAGCAAAGTTTGTACCAGCATACTCCGAGCGAACCTCAACATTACGAGCCCTATTAAAATCAACCGTTGAATACCACTGGGACGCAAATCTTCAACGCAATTATGACGGCGTGAAATCCGCCATTGCTTCAACGCCTGTCTTGAAACTATACAACCCCAAGATACCATGCTTACTATCGGTTGACGCCAGCCAATTTTTCGTAGGGGCAGTACTGCTACAAGACAATCACCCAATCGAATATGCCTCTATGACATTTAACACTACTCAAATACGATACGCCCAAATCGAAAAAGAATTGTTAGCCGTACTATTCGCCTGTGAACGCTTCCACTTCTACATCGCCGCAGCTCCCATCACAGTCCAAACCGATCACCGCCCACTACTCGCTGTCATCAAAAAACCGTTCAACCTAATGTCACCAAGACTACGACGAATAACACTTCGTTTAGCACGATACGACCCTACTTTAACATACGTACCAGGATCACAACTATATGTGGCTGACACATTATCCAGAGCTCCACTACCAGAATCACGCTATGACACCAGCTTCCTTGAAGGTCCAAATGCCACAGTCTATAGCCTTACAATAATGTCAAAAGACAGAGAAGAGAAGTTTCGTACGGAGACGATAAAGGACCAAACTCTACAAACAGTCATACGCTACAGCATTGAGGGTTGGCCAAAAAACAGGAACGACGTGACGAGCAATAACGCCCGACAATGCTGGTCAGTTCAAGAGGAGTTGCATTTGGAAAATGGACTACTATATAGAGGAGATCGACTGGTGGTCCCAGAAACATTACAAAATAACACCCTCGAGCAAATACACTCGGTCCACCAAGGAACTACATCATGCCTAGCAAAAGCACGAATACACGTTTACTGGCCAAATATGGCTAAGGACATAAAAGAATACATTCAAAGATGTAGTGTATGCAGAACGCACGATCGAGCGAACACGGCGACACCACTCCAGCCATTACCAATACCACCAGGATCCTGGAATACAGTTGGATCCGATCTTTTTCATCACAAAGGCCGCAACTTCATTCTTTTGGTCGATTACTATTCGAAATTCGTCATGGCAGAAGAACTACTTTCGACCACAGCTAATTCGGTTATAGCATTCATAGCACCCCAACTGGCACGATACGGAGCCCCACAGAAGATTGTCAGTGATAACGGCCCACCCTACAACTCGGCAGTATTTAAGGAATTCTTGGAGAAATGGAACATAGAGCATATTACATCAATCCCGCAACATCCACAAACAAACGGGCAATCAGAACGAAGAGTCCAAACGATAAAAAACCTCCTGGAAAACGCGTCGAAAACGGGGAAGGACCTGAATCAAATTTTGCTCGAACACAATATTAACCGAAACCTGACCTACCATCGCCTGCTGAAATACTAATGGGACGGCGACTACGTACCCCACTAACAAACCAGACCTCCTTACAACCACATTATCCAATTGGCAAGATCACTAACGCACTTGAGGGTAAACAACAGAGCATGATAAGACAGGCTAACCAACGACCAAACAAACAGTTGCCACACCTGAAGCCAGGCGATCACGTGCGGTACCTGGTGGGTCCTAGGAAATGGGTTCCGGCTATTGTTCAGCAAAGAGACAAACACAACGACTCTTACATCATACTCACTGAAAACGGCCGCCTATACAGAAGAACTAAGGTTCACTTACGTCTCACACATGAAACCGGAACCAGCGCAACAAATAAAAGAAGTTTGCTACCAGAGCAGAAATCACCAAGCATTCCCGAACGGACAAAGACGAGGCGAATACCAGCGAAACTGACAATTCAGATACCAGTTTCAAACCGACCAACACACGAGAGTCTCATTCAACAAAATGCGGCAAACCAACCACGAGAAAAAGACAACAGGAAAATGACAAATCCAATACAATCAACCGTTCAAAACACTTATGCCGATGCATTAAAAAGCCCGATTCCAACAATAGGAAGCAAATCAATCGCACATCAACGTGAAGAACAAGATCTCACCAGCAATCCGGGTCAATCTCTAAGAGGATATAGTCATCAAATGACGAGAAGCTGCAGAATTTCCAGAAAACCAGAGATATACTCGTATTTATCACGGAACACGAAATTTCTATAACTTCCAAAAAAAAAAAAAAAAAAAAAGTTGTTGTAGTAGACCTAGGCCTAATAGGCCTAGGAATAAGATAAGATAACGTTTGGCCTAAACATGTAGATATAAAAGGATGTAAAAATACTAATAGGGCACTCTGCGATTAGATGTAATAAAGTAGAGTTAGTAGAATAAATAATAAACGTACGAGTTAGTATTGTGTCATTCTTAATAACTAAGCATAGCTTTAACAATGGTTAATTATTTAATCACTAATAATTTATCAGAAAAACTAATCCTTTGTAAAAGATAATTTAGAAGATATTTAAGATTTATATTTTAGACAAACGCTGAATTTAAGAAAAGGTGCGTTTACACGGGTATGAAATGATATAAGAAAGGTTAGAGATAAAGGTGCGTTACCAAACGTATGTAGATAAAGAAATGAATATTAAAATAATCTCAAGAATATTAAATTCATCACGTCATCAGATTTTATATCAAAAATGTCTGTGACCTAAGACCCATAAAGACCTGTTATGATTTCAGATATCTCAACGGACAGATATTAATTTTCTTCTAAAACCTAAAATTGAATTATAATAACAATCTGACAGGATTTAGTTTCCAATTTCAAAACAACTGGTTTTATTCACTCGCAGATATTTAAGTAAAAACGTAACAGACGATTTTCTCCGATTGAACTTTAAAATTAAAGTTGGCTTAATTATTTTACAGGTAAACGTGTAATTTTTTGTTAGTATAATGCGAATTCAGTTTTATTTTCTTAAAGCCCGACTTGTACTTCAATTTTTTTCTTTAAAAATACTTGCCGGTTTATAATAATGGGGATTATCTGCGTTTCTTTAAAGCTGTTTTATAGTCGCCTTGTTTTCTAGCTTAGCAGAGACGTTGACCGTAGCAAATCAAAAGGGCTTTCAAATTATTCGTGCTACTTTTTTTAGCGACCTTATAATTTTATTGATGAGTCACCTAAATGAACAATACTTAGCGCTAAAACTCTTAAATACATTTGGCCATTCGCAACCTAAATTAGGACTAAAATACGGAGAATTGCTATTCTGTATAAACACCTTATTTCATCATGCAAAATATAAAATATAAAATCGTTTAAGAACCTTTATGAGATTTTAAAGGTATATTCGAATATTCGTCAATTATAGATTTAAGAAAATTAATTATCCACTCTCTTGCATCAAGAGACCTAGTGTTCGTGGTCAAGTGAAAGAAATTATCAAACGCATCAGATACTAAAACGAACTTGACTTTAATGTTATAATTGTAAAGTTGTCATTAACATAATAAATTCCGTTGCAATGATTTTGAGCGCGAGTAAAAGTTCGTCGATGTTTCTTCTAGCAACTCTTTTCGCTAACTGACCTTTTTTACTTTAACTTATTTTTCTTGTCTAGACGCGAAACCCTTACCCGTGGGAAAATAGAGAGGTGGAAGGTCACTGTCCGGGGAGAATGCACCAAAAACAGTTATATATACGCTCTTGTATATTATATATTTTTAGTCTCTCTTTGTTCCCACGCTTTATTGTATTTATACTCATGCATTTTTAAGGCCTATATTTCCTACGGTTTAAATTTATTTCAAAAATGTTTATTCTTCCGAACACCTATCAATCTAATTAGATATAAAGAAAGTATCTGTCATTAGCGTATATCCCCATTAAAGTCACTTATCTCACAACCGTGTTTACATATCGAGGACATCAACCAAGAGCTTTTAAAAAGTACTCGTTCTAGATCAGTTGTGGCCTTTGAAGAAACAGTGTTGAGTAATCCCTGATTTAGGGAAAGTGGCTGGGCCTTATTACTAGTAATTCAATGAAAAAAAAAGAAAATTGGTCTGAAATATTATACTTAATTCTCGCTGAGGGTACTTACGTCTAAGTCGAAAGTGAGAATACTCAATTTTTTCTATCGAACGAAATTTTTATTTTGGTTGACGCGTAGTCCCAGAAAAATAATTAAGCCACATTTAATGTTAAGGGTCAATGGGAGAAAATCGTCTGTAATGTTTTACTTAAATATTTGCGAGTGAAGAAAATCAGTTGTTTTGAAATTAGAAACTCTAAATACTGCCAGATTAAATTCTACGTTTAAAGAAAATTTAATATCTGTCACTTGAGCCATACGAAATCATAACAGATCTTTGTTCACAAATATGTTTGAAATAATATGTTCTTTCAGTCTTGTATTTATTGTAAACTTCTGTAGAACACAGCAAAATCTTTACATTTTTCCCATTGCCCTTTAAAAATATAAAAATATTTTTTCTTCATTTTTGAAGTAATCATCTACGGGAAAAGCAAAAGATGCAGCGGAATTTTTTTAATATATAAGGCAGCCGCAGTTGATGCTACGAAATATTTTCATTTTTTCTATTGAACTTTCAAACCAAATTAAAATCAATTTTTCATCATATTTTATGTTAATTTCTACGGGAGCCGGAGTGGATGCATCGAAATATTTTTCCCATTTCCCTTTAAACAAAATTTAAATCTTAAATAGATTCTGAGAGTAACTTCTATGTTGAATACCAAATTCTAGAGAAAAAAAAGATATCAGCGCCTCCCCCCCCCCCCCCCCACTTACAGAACAACGGACCTTCAGGCTTTAAATCATGACTTCGACGTAATCAGCGTTGTTGGTAATTTCAAACATGTGCAAAATTTCGATACAATGCTACCACAAAGATTACAATACCTTTAAAGCATCACCTTCTTGAAAACACATTATAAACAATCCCTTTTCGGTAAATCCGAAATACATTGAGGGTTGCTATTGCTACCGTAATACTAGTACTAGTACTAAATACATTTGATATAAATCGGGAAAATTGATTACCATAATTCTTCGACGAGGTTTTTTTTACGAAAGGTTCTGTGTAACATGTACGCGTTACAATTTCCGAAAACTTTACGACTTCCGCTCTCAAAATCCCATCTTCTCTCAAAGCCAGTATAACGGGCTGACTCCCGCGAACGAAATGGGATAAGAGGGATCTTAGTTTTTAGCTAGACCCAACCCAAGTGGGGTCTAGGTACTGTATTCACTGCGGCGTCGGCGTCGTGCAAGAAGACGAAATTCGTCATCGAATCGAACAAACTTCGTCTTTTACCCACTAGACGTCACGACGTGATGTGCGATACAAATTTAAAATATATACTTGTATTTAATTTATATGGTTTTTCTCTAAGTGGTCTCCCTCCCACATCCGCGTAGCGCTCAACGCTGCTTCAATACAAATCCCTTATATCTGCAGAAGTATAGAAAACCGATCAATACAGAAAACAAGTAGTCGTTATTAAGGGGTTGTCACGAACGAGATAAAAAGGTAGCTTATGAATGTTTCGGTTCTAGTCTGTCAATAATGAAAACTCAAAAACAACGAACAAGTCGTCACGAACGAGATAGTAAGGGCCCTAGCTTATGCGTTTGAAAAACATGATTTGAAAAACATGATGTGAAGACCATGATGTGAAGACCATGATGTGAAGACCATGATGTGAAGACCATGATGTGAAGACCATGATGTGAAGACCATGATGTGAAGACCATGATGTGAAGACCATGATGTGAAGACCATGATGTGAAGACCATGATGTGAAGACCATGATGTGAAGACCATGATGTGAAGACCATGATGTGAAGACCATGATGTGAAGACCATGATGTGAAGACCATGATGTGAAGACCATGATGTGAAGACCATGATGTGAAGACCATGATGTGAAGAACATGATGTGAAGAACATGATGTGAAGAACATGATGTGAAGAACATGATGTGAAGAACATGATGTGAAGAACATGATGTGAAGAACATGATGTGAAGAACATGATGTGAAGAACATGATTTGAAGAACATGATTTGCGTTACTCCGACTCTTCGTAAGTCCGACTCAATTTGAGAGTCGGAGTAATGAGTTTTGCGTTACTCCGACTCTTCGTAAGTCCGACTAAATCTCAGAGTCGGAGTAATGAGTTTTCCTTTAGTCCGACTATCCTTTAGTCCGACTCTTCGTAAGTCCGACTAAATTTCAGAGTCGGAGTAATGAGTTTTTCGTTATTCCGACTCTCCGTTTGTCCGACTCTTCGTGTAAGCACCGACGAACGACGGTTTTAAAAAAAGGGAAACATTTCAATGCCTAGTAAGAGACCGATTCATATCGGATTGTTTTAGTGTACTTAGAGATTTTCACTGACTAGATAAAAAAAATATCTATTAAATATGCTTTATTATAATGAAAAAATTAGGTTTTAATAAGAGTTTAGATCACTTTTTGTGGAAGAACTATTAATTACAACATAATAAATCTTTAGGAAGAACTAATTTATAGATTTTGAAGGTGTTAATTTCAATATATTTTAATTATCAAAAACCGAGAGCAGTTCTAGTTTTTTGTTTTATAAAACATATTTTCTGATAACACTTGTGCCATGAACCCTTAATAACACGTAAATGTTCAAGATGCATTTTTTGATATATATATTCAGGAAAAGTTTCAATTTGTTGTTTATAGTTATCTGGACCCTACCGTACAGTTTCTAAAATAGCCTGTGATAAGTAAAACCACGCAGTTAAGTTTACTATATCTTCTCAAGTACAAGTTACGTACTAACTTTAGACTGTGAACAAATTTTTGATAAGCCATGCTTTTAGAAAGAAAGAGAATGTCATGGCAGGCCATTGTTCAGCATTATATCTTTGACGAGTTTAGAAGAAATAGCATGCCAATATTCCCCAGCGACTCATTATAAGAGACCAATTCATGTGGATATAGTTTCGTTCGAACTTCAAAATGAGGCGATGTTAAAGAAAAAAAATTTAGCCTTCGGAAAGTGATTTTGTTACTGTAGCTAGAGAAAATGTGGGGGGAATACCCCCGGGAGATAAGAAGATGGGTTTCATCAAATGAGTAAGCCGCGCCATGAGTAAAGGTTTTAAACTATTTCGAACTGAAAACGAATATTTTCCAAGCTTTTATAATTGGGTTACCACTTGTTGCCCAAAGGACCCTATATAAAGTATCCTAACAATGGTGCGTGGGGCTGCACAGTAGTTACGCTTCCTGACGACTTACAGCCACTGCCAAAGTTATGTGCACCTGTTTCTAATTTTGAAAGCAGAGGCATTTTCCAATTTTGCCTCGTTGAGTTTTTTCCACAAACCTCTCTGAACCTCCTTAAAGGGAGAGTGCAACTTAATAAAAAAATTATCAAAAAGTGATATTTGTTATCGATTCGTTATCGATTAAATGGACATAATCCACCAGCTAAAAAATTACAAAAAATATTAAACAAGAAATCAATTTCAAAATGAACATGGAAAATAAGGCTTAGCTGAATTCATGAATATTATCTGAATTTCTTCGCAGTAAAGGGTCATCGACCAATGCGTTAAGGCGAGATTTCCATGATACTTCCAATATCATTTGATTGGTCGATGTCCCTTCAATGCCAAGAAATTCAGGATCTCATAAATAAGACTATTTTCCGGTAGAGTTTTAAATTTATTTCTAGTTTAATATTTGTTTATAATTTTTTTAGGCTGCATTCTACCTTTAAGGGCTTTTACTTAACGGGTACAAAAACTTCACCAAATATACTTTGGTGAAATATGATTTATATAAAATGTTAGAGGGTAATTTTACAAGTTTAGAGAAATTAATATTTATTAGTGTTGTTAATTTTCCGGAAAAATAAAATACCATGGAGTTAGCTTTGAATCATTGAATTTTCAAATTTTTTAATTGATAGAAAGTTAAATTGTTAATCATAGAGCAATAGAAATCAGTTTCAGACTTTACACTTTAGAATTTAATATAATTCGCTACAGATTCAATTTCAGCTTCTGTTATAGAACCTTACAGTACGACCGTTGGTTAGATAGACTCCATGGAACTTCATGCTTAAAGCGGCACACGCGAAGCGCTGAATCAAGCGAATGATTACCACTATCTAATTACTGTAACTGTAGCCTAAAGTAAAAGTGAAACTAAAACTGTTTCCAAGTCCCTTCAAATGAGATGAGTGAACCAAGCCTACGACCCTCCCTCGTTTTTAGTGTGATTATAATGACCCTCAAAAAAATACACTAGCGCGTTGGAGTCCTCAAAATATTATAAAATAATTTGGAAGAAACGGGACTAAACTGAAAATTTAGTTGTTTAATATTAATGGAAACTAGCAAAACCCGTGAAAAATAATGGGCATTTTGAAGATTTTAATTTATGAAAAGAAAAAAAATATAATATAACTTTATTCGCAAAAACCTAAAACTAATTTCAGATTACATAGGAATTTTCCAGAATTTTCTAGACCTCTCCAGACTTTTCTGGAACATTCTAGAATATTCTGGAAAATGTTTTGGACTTATGCACTTACGCGCATTGGTAATTAATAGTGTTTGATGACATTAAATTTAATAAACGCTGCATTTCATACTTACAATCTTTATAAAATATTAAACCTCATGTTCAGGAGCAATAACGGTTCATTCCTCTGAAACTCAATAGGTCGAACCTACGTCGAACCTTGGAATAAGGTTTAAATATGATTTTTGGTATAAATTATTCAAAAGCTGGCTCATAAAACCTCTACAAAAAAAGACTATGAAATGTGGGTATTTTGTTTGGATTAATTGTAAATCATGAAAGTAAACTTTTGCGTGATTATATTAAAGTAAACCTATATTAACTAAAACTTTTCACCAAGGTTTATAATTTTGGCAGGATTTTTTTAACTAAAATAAACGGGGTGATTTCCGTTAACTGACATCCCCCAAATAGCGATAGTTATATATATGACATCGGGAATTCATAATAAAAAAATCTTTGATGGAGCATATATATATCCAAATGGTGTATTTAACCGGGCGTTTTCGTCAAATAATTAAAAGAAAACTGAAGAAAGCTTGTGAATTGTGAAAATTAATAGCCATATCGGCGCTTAGCCTAATTTAGTAATTGCAGTTATTAAACTTGAGAAAGACACGTAATCGCGCTGCGCGCTACAATCTATTACATTTATTTACCAAATATTATGTTATTATATTTCGATACTTAATTAAAACATAAAATTTTATATTTATTTACTTAAAAAATTATAAAAGAATTCAGAGGAGGGGACTTTTTACGTAAGAAATAAGAACAGATACTTCATTTTAGCTAATAGTATCCCTAAGAATTAATACGCATTATTATTTGTTAAAATTCTACATTTTAATGATAAAATCCACGAAATCCCCCCAAAAACGTAATCCCAAAACTTCAACATAATCCCCCAAACTTCAACGTAATCACCAAAAATATTACGTAACTCCGAAAAAAAAAACATTAAAAAAATCACATGATCCATAAAAACAAGTACTCCAATCATTACAAACAAATACATAATCCTGGAATATTTTCGTAATCCCGAAATTATTCACATAATTTTTTATTAAAAAAACTGTAATCAGGTGTATACTTTTGCACTATATATACTATATACTATATATGCATATATATAGCATATATGCTATATAACTATAAACTACAAATTGAAACTTTCCTGAATATATATATCAAAAAATGCATCTTGAACATTTACGTGTTATTAAGGGTTCATGGCACAAGTGTTATCAGAAAATATGTTTTATAAAACAAAAAACTAGAACTGCTCTCGGTTTTTGATAATTAAAATATATTGAAATAAATTATTCAAAAGCTGGCTCTTAAAACCTCTACAAAAAAAGACTATGAAATATGGGTATTTTGTTTGGATTAATTGTAAATCATGAAAGTAAACTTTTGCGTGATTATATTAAAGTAAAACTATATTAACTAAAACTTTTCACCAAGGTTTATAATTTTGGCAGGATTTTTTTAACTAAAATAAACGGGGTGATTTCCGTTAACTGACATCCCCCAAATAGCGATAGTTATATATATGACATCGGGAATTCATAATAAAAAAATCTTTGATGGAGCATATATATATCCAAATGGTGTATTTAACCGGGCGTTTTCGTCAAATAATTAAAAGAAAACTGAAGAAAGCTTGTGAATTGTGAAAATTAATAGCCATATCGGCGCTTAGCCTAATTTAGTAATTGCAGTTATTAAACTTGAGAAAGACACGTAATCGCGCTGCGCGCTACAATCTATTACATTTATTTACCAAATATTATGTTATTATATTTCGATACTTAATTAAAACATAAAATTTTATATTTATTTATTTAAAAAATTATAAAAGAATTCAGAGGAGGGGACTTTTTACGTAAGAAATAAGAACAGATACTTCATTTTAGCTAATAGTATCCCTAAGAATTAATACGCATTATTATTTGTTAAAATTCTACATTTTAATGATAAAATCCACGAAATCCCCCCAAAAACGTAATCCCAAAACTTCAACATAATCCCCCAAACTTCAACGTAATCACCAAAAATATTACGTAACTCCGAAAAAAAAACATTAAAAAAATCACATGATCCATAAAAACAAGTACTCCAATCATTACAAACAAATACATAATCCTGGAATATTTTCGTAATCCCGAAATTATTCACATAATTTTTTATTAAAAAAACTGTAATCAGGTGTATACTTTTGCACTATATACACTATATACTATATATGCATATATATAGCATATATGCTATATAACTATAAACTACAAATTGAAACTTTCCTGAATATATATATCAAAAAATGCATCTTGAACATTTACGTGTTATTAAGGGTTCATGGCACAAGTGTTATCAGAAAATATGTTTTATAAAACAAAAAACTAGAACTGCTCTCGGTTTTTGATAATTAAAATATATTGAAATTAACACCTTCAAAATCTATAAATTAGTTCTTCCTAAAGATTTATTATGTTGTAATTAATAGTTCTTCCACAAAAAGTGATCTAAACTCTTATTAAAACCTTATTTTTTAATTATTCTAAAGCATATTTAATAGATATTTTTTTTATTTAATGCTCGCATCTAGTCAGTGAAAATCTCTAAGTACACTAAAACAATCCGATATGAATCATTCTCTTACTAGGCCTTGAAATATTTCCCTTTTTTTAAAACCCGTCGTTCATCGGTGCTTACACGAAGAGTCGGACTTACGAAGAGTCGGACTAAAGGAAAACTCATTACTCTGACTCTCAAATTGAGTCGGACTTACGAAGAGTCGGAGTAACGGAGAAACGCACAAACGGAGAGTCGGACGTCCGGAAGTCGGACTAACGAGTTTTCCATATGTCCGACCAGTCGGAGTTATAATTGTCAGACTTATTTAGGGTCGGACTTATGCCAGGGGGGAAAAGAGGATGGAAACTTTTGGAGGAAATGGTTAAAGAAGGGGAGAGTTGTAAAACCAAGAGAGCTAGCGCATTATGCTTGTTATACGGGACAGAATTCTAACAAGATGGTCAAGCCCATAGGAATAGCTAGACCCCTGACATTGTAAAAGAGGCTGAAAGGAATGATTCTATAGCAGGGGTGTGTTATGCAGGCAAAAACGCTCTTTAAACAATTTGAATGGCGTCTCGAGATTCCTTTAAACACGAAGTTGCGGAAATTTCTCGAGCCGACTATATGACCGTGATCGTTTTTATGCGATATATTGAAAAAGACGAATATCCCCGCAGTCATTGCATTCAAATGTTTTCCAAATCATGATTTGAAAAACATGTTTTTCAAATCATGTTTTTCAAAACATGTTGTTGTTCAAAACATGTTGTTGTTCAAAACATGTTGTTGTTCAAAACATGCTGATGTTCAAAACATGCTGTTGTTCAAAACATGTTGTTCGTTCAAAACACGTTTTTCGTTCAAAACACGTTGTTCGTTCAAAACACGTTGTTCGTTCAAAACACGTTGTTCGTTCAAAACACGTTGTTCGTTCAAAACACGTTGTTCGTTCAAAACACGTTGTTCGTTCAAAACACGTTGTTCGTTCAAAACACGTTGTTCGTTCAAAACACGTTGTTCGTTCAAAACACGTTGTTCGTTCAAAACACGTTGTTCGTTCAAAACACGTTGTTCGTTCAAAACACGTTGTTCGTTCAAAACACGTTGTTCGTTCAAAACACGTTGTTCGTTCAAAACACGTTGTTCGTTCAAAACACGTTGGTCGTTCAAAACACGTTGGTCGTTCAAAACACGTTGGTCGTTCAAAACACGTTGGTCGTTCAAAACACGTTGGTCGTTCAAAACACGTTGGTCGTTCAAAACACGTTGGTCGTTCAAAACACGTTGGTCGTTCAAAACACGTTGGTCGTTCAAAACACGTTGGTCGTTCAAAACACGTTGGTCGTTCAAAACACGTTGGTCGTTCAAAACACGTTGGTCGTTCAAAACACGTTGGTCGTTCAAAACACGTTGGTCGTTCAAAACACGTTGGTCGTTCAAAACACGTTGGTCGTTCAAAACACGTTGGTCGTTCAAAACACGTTGGTCGTTCAAAACACGTTGGTCGTTCAAAACACGTTGGTCGTTCAAAACACGTTGGTCGTTCAAAACACGTTGGTCGTTCAAAACACGTTGGTCGTTCAAAACACGTTGGTCGTTCAAAACACGTTGGTCGTTCAAAACACGTTGGTCGTTCAAAACACGTTGGTCGTTCAAAACACGTTGGTCGTTCAAAACACGTTGGTCGTTCAAAACACGTTGGTCGTTCAAAACACGTTGGTCGTTCAAAACACGTTGGTCGTTCAAAACACGTTGGTCGTTCAAAACACGTTGGTCGTTCAAAACACGTTGGTCGTTCAAAACACGTTGGTCGCTCAAAACACGTTGTTCGCTCAAAACACGTTGTTCGCTCAAAACACGTTGTTCGCTCAAAACACGTTGTTCGCTCAAAACACGTTGTTCGTTCAAAACACGTTGTTCGTTCAAAACACGTTGTTCGTTCAAAACACGTTGGTCGTTCAAAACACGTTGGTCGTTCAAAACACGTTGGTCGTTCAAAACACGTTGGTCGTTCAAAACACGTTGGTCGTTCAAAACACGTTGGTCGTTCAAAACACGTTGGTCGTTCAAAACACGTTGGTCGTTCAAAACACGTTGGTCGTTCAAAACACGTTGGTCGTTCAAAACACGTTGGTCGTTCAAAACACGTTGGTCGTTCAAAACACGTTGGTCGTTCAAAACACGTTGGTCGTTCAAAACACGTTGGTCGTTCAAAACACGTTGGTCGTTCAAAACACGTTGGTCGTTCAAAACACGTTGGTCGTTCAAAACACGTTGGTCGTTCAAAACACGTTGGTCGTTCAAAACACGTTGGTCGTTCAAAACACGTTGGTCGTTCAAAACACGTTGGTCGTTCAAAACACGTTGGTCGTTCAAAACACGTTGGTCGTTCAAAACACGTTGTTCGTTCAAAACACGTTGTTCGTTCAAAACACGTTGTTCGTTCAAAACACGTTGTTCGTTCAAAACACGTTGTTCGTTCAAAACACGTTGTTCGCTCAAAACAAGTTGTTCGCTCAAAACAAGTTGTTCGCTCAAAACAAGTTGTTCGCTCAAAACATGTTGTTCGCTCAAAACATGTTGTTCGCTCAAAACATGTTGTTCGTTCAAAACATGTTGTTCGTTCAAAACATGTTGTTCGTTCAAAACATGTTGTTCGTTCAAAACATGTTGTTCGTTCAAAACATGTTCGTTCAAAACATGTTGGTCGTTCAAAACATGTTGGTCGTTCAAAACATGTTGGTCGTTCAAAACATGTTGGTCGTTCAAACATGGTCGTTCAAAACATGGTCGTTCAAAACATGGTCGTTCAAAACATGGTCGTTCAAAACATGTTGGTCGTTCAAAACATGTTGGTCGTTCAAAACATGTTGGTCGTTCAAAACATGTTGGTCGTTCAAAACATGTTGGTCGTTCAAAACATGGTCGTTCAAAACATGGTCGTTCAAAACATGGTCGTTCAAAACATGGTCGTTCAAAACATGGTCGTTCAAAACATGGTCGTTCAAAACATGTTGGTCGTTCAAAACATGTTGGTCGTTCAAAACATGTTGGTCGTTCAAAACATGTTGGTCGTTCAAAACATGTTGGTCGTTCAAAACATGTTGGTCGTTCAAAACATGTTGGTCGTTCAAAACATGTTGGTCGTTCAAAACATGTTGGTCGTTCAAAACATGTTGGTCGTTCAAAACATGTTGGTCGTTCAAAACATGTTGGTCGTTCAAAACATGTTGGTCGTTCAAAACATGTTGGTTGTTCAAAACATGTTGTTCAAAACATGTTGGTTGTTCAAAACATGTTGGTTGTTCAAAACATGTTGTTCAAAACATGTTGTTCAAAACATGTTGTTCAAAACATGTTCAAAACATGTTGTTCAAAACATGTTTTTCATTACTGACAGACTAGAACTCAACACGCATAAGCTCCCTTCGCGACGACTTGTTTAATGTTTTCGAGTTTTCATTACTGACAGACTAACACTCAACACGCATAAGCCCCCTTACTATCTCGTTCTTGACGACTCGTTTATTGTTTTCAAGTTTTCATTACTGACAGACTAACACTCAACACGCATAAGCCCCCTTACTATCTTGTTCGCGACGACTTTTTTATTGTTTTCGAGTTTTCATTACTGACAGACTTACATTCAACACGCAAAAGCTCCCTTAATATCTCTTTCGCGACGAGTTCTTTATTGTTTTCGAGTTTTCATTACTGACAGACTAACACTCAACACGCATAAGCTCCCTTACTATCTCGTCCGCGATGACTTGTTTATTGTTTTCGAGTTTTCATTACTGACAGACTAGAACTCAACAAGCATAAGCTCCCTTACTATCTCGTTCGAGACTACTTGTTTTCGATACGATGACGTTTTTCGTCATTTCTGGGACACCGACTTCAGACTTCAGACTTCTGACTTCAGACTACCAGCACGACTCAAAACACTAGCTAGAACCTATACAAGTATAGGGTCTAGCTAAAAACTAGTGAACGATAGAGAGGAAGAGTACGAGCTAGAGAAAGTCAAAAACGTCCGAGCCAAACGTATAAACGACATAAAAAGCTTTAAATCATTAACATAACACTACAATCAGTTGTCTATTGCCTCGTAAGTATTTCATAATATTCCTAGGGGATACATTCCGGACCTACAAACTAATAATAAAAACGACGCCATTCCCACACGTAATGAGAGAATACCGTGGAACACATTTTTCCAAAGAGGATAGAAAATATTTTTGTATAAAAAAAAGGTGACGTCACAGACCGATGTAACCTACCCCCTTGCGTCACAGATATACAAACCCTCTCCTCCCCAAATTGTGTGACGTAGTTTATGGACAGTCACGTTAAGCTTAGTTCCCACTTGACCGAAAACACGACCGAAACACTGCGTTAACACCTCTGCGGTAAAAAAGTTTCTGCACAAGATGACCGAAAACGATTTCGGTCGGACAGAATCTGTGTTCTATTTTTACCGCACAAGTCGACCGAAAGATAATTCTCTTGAAATCCTTGAGCACGCCTTCTTTTAAAAATATCTCTCATCCAAAACCGTCTTCGTTTAATATTGGAAATTTTTTTGTACATAAGATACGAAAGCATTGTATAATTAAATAAGCATAGTATATTAATTATTTCAACAGAAAAACTCGTATCTGACAGGTCTTCCATCAGAGATGGCGCTGCAGCCTAGTTTTTTAAAAAATATTTGGCGGTAAATTCAAAAACAGACTTTAAGCAGACGACGTGTCAAGAACTCTAGTGTCTCGTTATTTTCGCGATTATACGAGACACTTAAGTCACACCACGTGATTACTCGAATCTCCTTTCGGTCGCGGTTTTCGGTCGTATGTGTGAACCAATGGAAAATTATACCGTCGGGGCTCTGCGTATAATAGACATTTTTTGCCGCAGCGACAACTTTTTCGGTCGTTATTTTCGGTCAAGTGGGAACCTAGCTTTTAGAGGTTTTGGGAAAGTGTAAATGTGGAATACTGCGGTCTAGGGAAAATACGATTTTGGAATTGCGCTAATGGGAACTGTTCTAATGGGCGTAATTTCAAATCAAGTTTAATATCTAGAGGGGAGAAAGGGCAACAAGTTGGGAAACCAAAATTTTACCTCCCCGACGACGATAACCTAGAAAGATAGACAAGTAGATATAAAATAACAGTTGAAGCACAGGAGGTGCCAAGAGGTTCCGGAGGTGCCCGAGGTGCCAAATTTTTTTTTTTTTTCATCCGGGTTTTGAACCTGGTACCCAATGTATGTGAGGTAAGTACATTAGCAGACTACGCCGTTTTCTCATATCAACTTTAAAAATATTTTCCATCCTTATCTATATTCTCGGTTCTTATCTCTATGTTCATATATCACGTGATTGAAAGTTTAAATTTTAAGACACGAAGATATGGGAAAATCAGTAAGCTTTGGTATCTCTACCATTTACAAAATACCATATGAAGATAGGGTTAACCACGAATTTCGTCAATTTATGTTTAGAATGCGTATTAAATGCGTGTACGAACCAATATTAAAACCAATACTGCAACTGAAACAAATGAAATATGAGTCATATAGGAAAAACCCAACACGTCATTGAATCAAAGGTCACGTATTTTCAGGGTATAAAGTCAAGGACATGATATAGATAAGAGTACTTTACATCGTTCACGATACTCATCTAGACTCGCTCTCCTCTGGTATTTTTTTTTAAATTATGACATATATATTCAGTGATACTCCAATTCTCTCTCATTTATCGATATGGATTTAAGTCTGCAACACCCTTTCAACGGACTGGTGGCTGGTGTAACGGGATGTGGAAAAAGCGTCTTGGTTGCGAAATTAATTGAGCACAAGGAAAGTAGAATTTCGCCCCCACCCGAACGTATAATTTGGTGTTATACTGAATACCAGGACAAAGTGTTTAATTCCATATCGAGTCATACTCCAAGCGTTGAATTTCACGAGGGTCTATTGGATGTAGGCACTTTAAACGCCAACGTTAGAAACTTTGTTATATTAGACGACCTTTTATGCGAAATCGCTAATAACAAGGAAGTTACCAACTTGTTTATTCGAGGATCCCATCATCGAAATACGTCAGTACTAATTTTAATGCAAAACCTCTACTACCCAGGAAAGGAAATTCGAACCTTGAATCTCAACGCTCATTATCTGATAATCTTCAAAACGCCGAGAGACCAATCTGCGATTCTACATTTGGCGAAGCAGATATCTCCAGTCAACAGTAAATACGTCGTAGACGCGTTCAGACAAGCTACAGCTATCAGTTACGGATATCTATTCGTAGACCTCAAAGCTACAACTCCGGAAGATAGAAGATTAAAGACCGGGATATTACCAGGAGAACAACCCGCCATTTTTGTACCAAAATGACCGGAATCATCGAAGGAAACTTCTTCAGAGTTCAAGGCCAATGGATCGTAAAAGAAATAACACAATTCGTGAAGGAGACGGGGGAATACGACGTCTGGATCTTTAAAGAACCATTCCCTTTCACGGACTTATCGTCTAAGGATAAAAGGCAATGTCAGTGGTTGACGAGGAACAGTTGCGACTTACGCTGGGACGAAGGAGATCTTCCATTTGAGACTCAGCCCGAAATTGCCACGACTATTCGAGAGAAAGCCAATACTTTTATAACCAAAGGCTTAGAAAAATCTATCGTGTTATCAAGGTTTTTGAACACTGAAGTCGCTAACGCCGAAGATCTTGGTTGCCCGAGACTAGTAACTATAATTTGTGGAACGCCTAGAAGTTGTACGTTTCACCGAGACGAAAACAATTGCACGCAAGTGAAAGCTGCCCGATTAGCTACATGGCTCCGCCGAAGAGAGTACACGAGCACTTAGACTTTCTAAAATATCTGAGTTCGTGTAACGCGTGTCAGCGAAACGCCGTCATTAAATACGCGAGTAAAGAAGAATTAAAAACCATCGCCGAATGTTGTATAAATATACTGCAGGGTAACGTTTCTCTCCCAAATGACGAGAAGAAGCGACTGAAGAAGCATTGCAACTCCATACGTCGCGTGGCCAAGAAAAATACTCCTGCTAAACGAAGACAAATTTTAATTCAAAAAGACGGATTTCTCCCAATATTACTTCCGATAATCAGTTCGATAGCAGGAGCTATCCTATCTAAAGTTATCAATTAAAGATGGCGAAAAAAATGCTATTAATTTCCGAGGAGACGTTCCAAAGACTTAATTCGGAGATAGACTTCAAAGTGGATAAAACTTTGGAATTGGAAAAGTCAGATAAAATTAAAGACATTCTCGATGATCCCAATTTGAATAACACGGACAAAATTAATCGCTATAATCACGTGCTCTCGAGGGTTATTAATAAAAGATCGAAGAAAAAAGTTAAAAAACTGAAAATACAAAATTGGAGTGCGGAGATTGCTTCCGGCGTGCCGTCATATATGACCTCGGAGTGTTTAGATTTATACAAGTGGTTAGAGTTATCATTGAAAATTAAATGGACTGACGCGGGGGGTTGATTTACAACAAGCGTAGAGTCGTAGGATCGAACATCGTCGATCTCCTAGCTTATTCAGTATCGAAATCCAAGAAAAAAATCGCCGTTACGGGCTCGAAAGAGTTCTATGAATTGTTGTATAAAGTGAACGCGCCTAGATCTCTAATAAAAATCCGAGAAGAGGGAATATAAAGATGAAACGGAAGATGAGTATTATTCTGACGATAGCGGACCAATGCAGGGTCGCGGTTTCTGTAATTGGATTTCATTGTAATATTTATACCAATAAAATACACTTGAATATATTTTCTCGATTCATTTATTAATTAGGCTTTGACATGGAGAGTGGTAATGTCGAGGTTGTCTCTGTAGGACTTTTAGCGTCTCTATTCGAGTCATTTATAAATTCTCCCAAGTTATTAACTGCAGTTTTAATTGTATTTATAATAATAATTATAGAAGTTAGCGATTTTGTATTCTGGCATTATAGTACTTCGAACAACTGTTCATTCAATGGAAGAACTTAAAAATATATAATAATGTTTCGGATCCGGGATCTTACGGTAGTGTTGACGGCTTATACTGAGCGGCTAAAGACCGAGGATTACAGGTTACTGTCAAAGAAATAAGCGATTTCTTGAAAACCCAAGATACTTATACGCTTCACAGGAGTGCGAGGAAACACTTCGCTAGAAATAAAACTAGTCTACGGGATCGACGAACAGCGGCAAATAGACTTGGCTGATTTGAAGAGTATTACCAGATATAATAAAGGTTTCCGTTATCTATTATGCTGTATCGACGTCTTCAGTAAGTTTGCCTTCGTGGTTGCGATCAAGGACAAGAAAGGAAAGACTATTCTCGGAGCGTTAAACGTCATTTTGGATTCCGGTCGTTCACCGAAACGAATCCAATCGGATCACGGTAATGAGTTTGCATGCAAGGAAGTACAAAACGAGTTAAAACGTAGAGGGATAAAGTTTTTCGCCCCTGAATCAGAACTGAAAGCGACGATAGTAGAGAGATTTAACCGGACTTTGAAGACTCGAATGTATCGATATTTTACGGAAAATAATACCTTCAAATATACCAATGTTCTAAAAGAGATGGTGAAAGCTTATAATCATAGTTATCATCGATCTATAAAGTGCAAACCCGTCGATGTCACGCCGGCTACATCTAAACGTGTTTGGGAGAATCTATATGGTGACGTAGATTTCTCGACTCCGCTTTCTTTCCCCTTTGATGTTGATGACGTAGTTCGTATAAGTAAACACAAGAATCTCTTCGATAAGGGATACATACCCACACGGTCGGAAGAACTATTCAAAATTTCCGAGAGATTAGCTCGTAGTCCTCCTGTATATAAGATACGCGACTTGAAAGAAGAGCTCATTACTGGGATTTTCTACCGAGAGCAACTACAGAAATTTGGCAAGGACCTGAGTAACAGCGTTTTTAAAATCGAAAAAGTGTTGAAAAAACGACGCAAGGCTGACGGAAGTATCGAGAGATTCGTTCGCTGGAAAGAATACCCGCCATCATTCGATAGTTGGGTGCAAGAAATTGACCTTGCATGATGACGTTCTACATCACCCTACCGTCAGACAGTTCTATGAGTTACTTCCCCGGGAATACGATCAGTAAATTCCGAATACATTTACCGGAATCGGTTAAATTACAAGGTCCGTACGAAGTGGCTTTGGTGGAATTCAGCTATCCCCGCACATGGAGAAATATGATATCGTCGTGCTGGATATCTTTAACTAACCACGGGGAAAATAGAAATAGCACGAGTCATTCAAGAATGGTATAACTGCCCGCGGGCTACTACGGAGATATAGAAGACCTATTGGAGCAACTCAATTACGACGAAGATGATATCTCGGACGTCACTATACTGAAAAAGGGGACGCCAGTCGAGGGTGATATGTTCGAGTCAGAGACGACGACGAGTGCTAAATACACGTTTAGTTATATCGCGCGATTACGCCGTGTGGAAGTTTCTGTAAAACCGGATTACTCGTTAACTATACCGGGGGAGTTGGCGGTCATGTTGGGATTTACGAAAGACCATACAAAAACTATGACGATCGTCCACGCGAGAATAGCCAGTTATCCGGTGGATTTAGACGCGGGTCTACATTCACTCTTCATATATTCTGATATCGTTGAAACTAGGGCTGTAGGTGACGTTCATGTTCCGCTTCTACGAATAACGAGCGTTCAAGGGAATGACGGGGATACGGTAGACAGAGAATTTTCACGTCCTCATTACCTCCCAGTTTCCTGCAATTCCTTTCAATCTATCGAAATTAACGTTATGAGTGAA
The DNA here is from genome assembly GCA_963920705.1 of Odiellus spinosus. Classification (NCBI taxonomy): domain Eukaryota; kingdom Metazoa; phylum Arthropoda; class Arachnida; order Opiliones; family Phalangiidae; genus Odiellus; species Odiellus spinosus. Next base: position 112,379 of record CAWUCO010000146.1, on the reverse strand, counting down.
ATGGGTGTACCCGTCAAGTTCGAAAGAGGTAAAGTTCACGCGACTCTACATTTTAGACCACGAAGAATGTGGTCGCCCTTATAAATAAGCCGGCAGTATGGACGTGCTCGCCATTCTTATCGAGAGAGTTAAACGAGACGCATCATGAAGCAAAAACCGTCCTCCACTCAGTCGGACTACGATCGTCACTTCTTAAATCAAATTGGACACGGGATTAAGGTCGACTACGCAAAATATTTCCAAAGTCAAATAGGAAAGGGTTCTATACCCGTATACCAGGGTCTTCCCGTTCAACAACGATACGGTCTAGGGAACTTTATCGCCTGGGCCTTCCGTCGAGCCGTACCACTTTTAGAGAAGGGAGCCATGTATCTTGGGAAAAAACTGTTAAATACGGGATCTAAAATCGTTACCGACGTAGCCAGCGGAATTCCCGTAAAATCCTCGGTTAAATCTCGAGGAAAAGACGCCGCGAGAGATGTCGTAATTAGTGCCGCGGACGAAATCGCTAGAATGACTGGAAATGGGCATAAAAGAAAGTGTAAGCGTCGAAGACTAGTCAGTTCAGCAACGAACAGGAAGAAGAGAAGACCGTTCTTAAAACCCTCCGATATATTTTCTACAATATAATGGCTCATATCCATCCTGATTCCCAAGGTTCGGTTAGCTCCGAAGTCGAACTTTTCAACGTACCGCTCACGGACGCTAGTATAGTTAGTGGGGAATGGGTCGAGTATAGTCCCATCTCGAACATTAACGAAAATTCAACTCTAACCTTCGCCGTGGCCGGAAACTCCGATACGTACAATGATTTGTCCAAAACTTTGTTACATCTTCAAGTTAGACTCGTCGACCCAGCGGACGGGAGAACAATTCCAGCGGCGGCAGTACTCAATGCAGCTGGGGTAATCACCACACCGGCGGACGTGGTAGCGCCCGTGAATCTGTTTCATTCTAGCCTTTTTAGCGAGGTTCACGTTTCCTTGGGCGATAGATCGGTAACGCCATCGCCGCAGAACTATGCCTACAAGGCCATGTTTCAAACAACCGTGACATTTGGTGGACCTCCGAAAACGAGTTTTCTAACGGCCGCCATGTACTACAAGGATACAGCCGGAAAATTCAATACCCCGTCGGAAAATGAAGCACTCAAAGAGGAAGTTTCGCCAAACAAGGGACTATAGATATGATCGGTGCGGTTCACACGGACTTGTGTCAACAGTCACGTTTTATTCCGAACATGATTGACCTGAAATTTAAATTTATTAAAAGCTCCAACGAATTTTGTATTCAAACCTTAGCGGGTGGCGTTAGATGGAAGGTACAATACGAACTCGCTTCCCTGTATATCAGAAAAGTAAAATTAACTCCCGAGATTACAATTGCCCACGCCAAATGTCTCGAGCTAGCTACCATGAAATATCCAATAACTCGAACGGAGTGTAACTCTTTTTCCATAAACAGTGGAACTAAAATCTGCGTTAGAGATAATCTCTTTATGGGACAATTACCCAAACGAGTCCTTTTCGCTCTGGTAGAATAGAACGCCTATCTAGGCGATTATACCCAGTCACCCTTTAATTTCCAACACTTTGATTTAAATCATATCGCTCTCTACCTCGACGGAACTAGCGTTCCTCACAAGCCTTTAACCCCTAATTTCGAGGGACATCAGTACATGAGATCGTACACTAATCTTTTCACTCAAACATCCCAATGGTTCATTGACGAAGGGAACTTTATCTCACGCGAAGAGTTTCCTGGAGGGAACTGTATTTTCGTATTTGATTTGAGTGCTGACCTCAGTTGTTCAGCTTCGCAATTTCAGTTGATAAAGAATGGTAATTTGCGCTTAGAATTAAAGTTCGCCAAGGATTTGCCGAAGACTGTTAGCGTATTATACTACGCTGAGTTTCAAAATTTAATTGAAATTGACAAAAACAGGAACGTTATTTACGATTATACCAATTAGAAAATGGACTCTCAGCAGTTAGCTAAAATAATGGAAAAAGATTCGTTCACTAAAGGTCTGTTTCGAGGTATTTTCGCAGCCGATAAATTGCCCAAAACTGTTAAAACCTTTCCGTCACTCTATATTGTAAATACGGGATTATCACATACCGAAGGCGAACATTGGACGGCTATCTATTTTTCTCGGAATAAGAATACAGAGTTCTTTGACAGTTTCGGTAACCCGCCCGACATGTTTAAATTTATCGATTTTGTGGAAAGAAACAGTATAACTGTTACATTTAACTCCAAACAATTACAAAGGAACTTGAGTATGACTTGTGGCGGATATTGTGTTTATTTTGCATTGTATAGATGTAGAGGTGTTAAATTGTTTAATATATGTGCAAGATTTAAAAAAGATAAAAATGTTAATGATAAAATGATTTCTGAATTTATGTATAAGAGATTTTCAATAAACTTTTTTTAACAAAAATACTTGTGTTTTTATCTAACCTAACTTAACCTAACCTAACCCAACCTAATTTACACTAAGTTTCAGACATAATTGACGGGAGGTGGGCATGCGCGGTAGTCGCGGGGCGCGCGCGCGATTCAAATTTCAAACGCGCGCGGTTAATTTTGAAACGCGGCGCGGTAGGCGCGGGGCAGCCCCTCCGCCCTGACCTCTGGTTTAGGCTTATAAGTAAAGTAGGCTTAAATATAAATAATTTCAAAGTTTTGGTCGTTTAGGTTCATACTATTTTTTAATGTTAATCACATATTCAATTATTCACAAAAGAAAATAAATAAAAACTATTTTTCAGAAAAATATACACGTTCTTCAGTTCAAAATATTAAACATTCTATTATACAAAAGAAAAAAAAAACTATTCAATTTAAAAAAAATATATATATACAAGTTATAAAAACTATTCCTACGGAATTTTGAAGTGACCATGGGCCAGGGTTGAAATGCCGTCTATGACGTAGCGCTTGTCGTCGCAGGGGTTAAGGCAGAGTTTCGTCTGCCTAATGGTGGTAAGTTCGTGTCGGTTGCTTACGATTCGTTTCATCTCCTCGACCGTAAGTTTTCGCTCGAGTAGGCACTCTTTGTATTGAGCGTGGCGGACTTTCTTCTTTACGACTCTTCGACAGATACCCTTTGCCGTCTTTTTCTCCCCTTTAGCCGAGATTATAGAATACATTTTCGGACGAAGTCCACAAAATTCTTGGATCGGGGTTCCGTCGAGTTCGTCTTTGAACTTGCATAGCACCTTCTTGTTGACGTCGCTGTATAGCGGATGGTTCTTAGAGTATCCGGAAAAGTCGTAGCAGTCAGTCTTTGCGGCAAAGTCCCGATAGAGGTCTTCAGTCTCGATCTGGTAGGTTAACGAGTCAGTGTCGGTGAAAAGTAACTTCGCCGCGTCCCCGTATTGAGCTCGGATGACGTCATAGTGGAAACGGTACATAAATAGCTTGGACAGGTCCAAGATGGCGAATCCAGTATATATCGGGCGATTTCACGTTAGTGCTTTTTGACTACGATGAATTCCCACCAGATCGTTCTTGAAGATCGTGAATCGTCTGAAGGTCGGCGAGCTTGCCTTCTTGATGGCCTGTTCCGGAGTCTGCACGAGATCGAAATTGATTCGATTCCTTAAGTTTCCATCGTCTTGCCTGTGAAAGATAGGTTAGTTTAAATTAGGTTAGGTTAGGTTACGTACCGTAGACTGCGTTGTTCATCAACTTGAAGAAATCTTTCTCGAAGTCGTTCATGGCCATCCTCCGCTTCTCCGTGTTGAAGTCTATGAAAGGCTTCAACCACGGTCCTTGTGTGCAGGATAAAACGCGATGGATGACCATACCCTTGGACACATAGTATTGGAGATTCCTGTAGTGGATGACATATTTTTCTTTTTTGTACAGGGAAGGAACAAGTTTCGGAAAACTGTCCTTTTCCCTTAGACCGAGCTCCTTTAACTGATCCTTAGAGTATGAGGATAATTCGTCTGTAGTGAGGACTCGTTTCTCCGGCGCCAGAGGGTAGCAGTTGTGCTCGTCGTGTAGATGATCGGGATATTCTAAGTCGACCTCCAGGATATACCAGGTTGAGTCATCGTCGGGGTGGTTAAGAATGATATCCTTTGTGAAGTCTAGGCATGGTCGAATCCACTTGAAGTCTTTTATGGGTAGATACTCGCACATCACCTTGCCGTACAGGTTATTGCAATCTAATAATCAATTAAAATTAATATTTTTCAAAATAGAATTAAAACTTACCCAAGTATGCAATGTAGTTGCTGGGTTTTGCCGGGTCGTACGTCTCCGGCAAATCCTTATTTTTCGCCTCCGCGAGTCTGTGGCTGATCATGGAAACTCCGCCGCGTATACCCTTCTCAATGAAAAGGTGCATATCCAAATCTAGAAATAGTTCCAGCTTGACGCCTGTCATACTCAAGGCGCTTTCCCAAGCGAATCCCGGACCAGTGTAGGCGTGTGTACAGTCGAGGTTGTAATAATCCATAGACATGGACCGGAAGCTTTGGAAAATGTCCGCCAAAAGTAGGACATCAGACTGGACGTACAAGTCGTGATACTCTCCTAAAATATGAAAAATATTATTTCTTTAACCTAACCTAGCAATATATATATATAACTTACCTAGATTTTTTATATTGAATTTTTTCCATACTGTTTGGGCGTGGGCGTAGTCGGCGTCGTCGATATGTTCGTCAGTCAACGTGTTGAAGAAGGCCTCTTTGGGTGGTAATTGAGGCTCGTCAAACTTCGCCTCGCTGTCCATGTAGTCGTACGCATAGACTTGTTTGCGTAGTAGGAGTTCAACTTCGTCCGGCCGGTAGATACTATTCATGCACGGGAACTTGCCGGTTCCGCCTTTAGCGAGGTTTGACGCCAAGGCTTCTAAGGACGCCGGCATGAAGCGAATAGTGTCGAGGAAGCGTAGGCCACCTAGCGAAAAACTTATGTACTTTTCGCTGGAGCTAGGAATACATTTGATCTCGTGTTCCTTGATAATCCCGATCTTATCCATAATTAAATGGGCGTCGTAGCTGAAAATAAAATAAATAAATAAATAAATAAATAAATAAATAAATAAATAAATTTGAAAAAAATTAAAAACATTTACTTGGATAGATTATGGAGGAAAACCGCGATAAACTTTGACGGCTTTAATTTTAAGTTGCAGGAGTTGTGGGCTGCTCCTCGAAATGACCCGTCAGTATGGTCATGGTCACGGACTTTGTAATCGGTTAAGGTGAATCCTTTACTACAAACGTAGCAAGTTTTCGAAGTCGTGAAAGCCACTTCTTCCGCCGGGGTTAGATGCATTGGGACGTTCTCCTTGATTTTCTCGACTAAAATATTTTCCTCGGCTAAAAGTTTCTCAAGAAACCTCTCCGTTGCATCCATCCCCCGATACGTCTCGGGTTTTGAGGGTGTTCCATCTGGGCCAATGATTACATAACTAAACCCACTACACGTGATGAGCCATCGTTGTTGAAGAGGAGAGGGTCGAGTCGGGCATACAAGTTGAGACTTTGGGTAGGATTGCCTCAAAGTCGGCGAAAATCACAAACTTGTTCTATAGAAGAAAAATGAATTAAAAAATACAAATAATAAATAGAAATAAATAAAAATTTCAAACTTACTTTTTGCCTCCATCCGAATTTCTGGAATTCCAATACTGGTTCCTTAGTGGGCATGATGATCTTCTGAGGTCCGTGAATATAACACTCATTCACGTGCTCATCTTGATTACGTTCAGAATTCACACCAGCGAAACGATGTAAACAATACCGGCAGTAGAATGTGACTCCATCATACTTTGTGAAATTACTAAGCAGACAACTTAGACTGCGAATCAGGCAGAAATGTTTTTTCTCGCCCTTGGTGATTAGAAGAAGATCGATTTGACGCGCTTTCTCAACTCTATTAGCACTAATGTGTAGAGGGAAAACGAACTTCTCGTAGCAGAAAATGCTAACTCATAAATTGTTATTTTCCTCGAATTTCTTTAATTTTTCCGCGTTTAGTTCAAAAGGGATTGTTATTCCCGCTAAGTCTAATTCATCCTGGAATCTAATATATTTTTGCACGCGATTAGGGTTAATCTTTACTGGGTGTAGATGAGCTAGAATGGACCATAAGAAACATTTATTGTCTTCGTTTCTAATGTTCGTGATTGCCTTTTTATCGGCAAGAACTTTCGGAAGTTCAATAAAAGTTCCACCTACCAGCGGTAAATAAGTGATTATATTTACTTGCATAAATAAGATCCGGTCTATGGTCCATCCGCTCCCACGCTTTTGAAATTCCTCGATTTTCCGTTTTAGAGTTTCCAGGTACGTGTCGATTTGACGATTAATAGTGTCTGCCGTCAAAGTTACTTGCACGCCACTGTTATGACTCGCGCTAGCTTCACTTGTAGATAGTTTAGAAGCGCCACTCTATGCCGATTTAATAGTGCTTCCGCGTCCGTTTCCGTAGCTGAAGGCGTGAAACGCGCGCAGAAAATAGCGTTTCTTAACGGTATCATCTCCTCTAATTGATCGAAGACTCGAGGATCATCCTGGGAGACGACGACTGGTGGTGTGAGCGCGTCCGCTTCACGGTCTTCCATTTCCCGCATGAAATTCTGTAGCGTCTCGTTCTCCTGGTTGTTGAGAGTCCCCATCGGAAATTCCTCCTCGTAGAGGAATTCTTGAAGTCCCGAGTCATTTTGACTCTCCAAAAATTCCCTCTCCAAGTCGGAAATGTCGACCGGTACTTTCGTCGTGGATGGAGCGGCAGTCCTGTCAGATGTGGCGTTAGTCCTGGTAGATAGAGCGGAAGTTGACGGGCCGGTGATTGTTGACGGGACGGCGTTGGTAGCAGGAACCGGGCGGGAAGCAGGAATTATGGCGATGGTCCATGGTGGAGATTCGTCTGTCTTCGCCTTCTTAACGTCCTTCATAGGGACGGTGTCCAAGCGACGTTTCGGGCTGGCTACTTGCGGCAGACCTGCTCCATGGTGAGCAAGGACATGCCGGGCGAGGTTCTCCTTCCTCGTGAAGGCCAGAGCGCAAATACTACACGGATATTTAATATCTCCGTGTTTTTCTCGTTCATGGCGAAGTAAACTCTTACTATGGGCGAACTTAGCCCCGCAAATATGACAGATTACCATTTTGTAGCTAATTTCTAAGTTCTAAGTAGTTTCTAATTGAAAGTTTTAATATTTACTGGTGGAGATGATGTTGCTTGAAGAAAGCAGGAACTTGTAATGTTTTCGATTTGGGAAAATTCAATATTTATACCCTTTCTTATCTTAAACAACGAGTCACTGATTAATTTGGGAAACGCTAGCCTTTATCTCACTCTGAAAGTATCGACCCTTGATTAGAATTAGCAGAGGCCATTTTGAAATAAACGTTGGGAAGAACAAATATTTAATTGAATATGGAAACATTTTTCTATTTGCTTATATTCGCTATCAATATTAAGAAATGACATATTTAAGAGTTTGAAATTCAGAATTTTATTTTGTATTTACAAATATTGTTTCGAAATGCAAATAATTCTAGTCACCATTTGCTTGCAAAAATCGAAACTTAAAAAAGTTGAATTATTAAATATTTCAGTAATTAATTGGATATTTAAATTATTTACAGCACTTGTAAAGTTAATTTCTACCCGTTCCGTCCATTCATGTAAAAGACAATCATGTTGATTTTGAGATGGATGGTCAATGAGACACCCGTTACACGAGTTTTTAATAAGTTCCGTTAGCTGTGAAACTACTATGTCCTTTATAGCTTGGTAGACTTTCTTAGTTTCGTTAAGCATGATTTCAACTTGTTGATGCTTTTCCAAGAGTTTCTCTCATAGAACCCCTCCGATGGCGAATCCATTTTAAGTGGGAAATAACATCCCATAGTTCTTCCCGTTTCCCGTCGTCATTTCACGGATATTAAGCATCTTCCGGTCCTGGTATGACTTGAGTTCCACCCGTTTATTGTTTGTCCCTTCCAAGAAAACTGACGAAGGACTTTCGCCCTCGTTTTGGAAGTATTGCGTGATTTCTTCCTTCATTCGGTATATTTGAAAGTACTCATCCTCGCTGAGATTAATTCCAGTGGATAGATCAGTAAATCCAAGTCTAATTTTACATTCGGGAGTAACTGTAACCGATTTGCTCGACGAGATTTCGAATACGTTCGTGTTGTCCCTGTAAATGATACAAACGGCTAAGTTAATTGGAGGTTTTATACTAATAATAAGATATCAGGAATAAAAATTACTAAGTTATTTAAGAGGACAGTGAAAATTTCAAAGTTATTTAAGAGGACAGTGAAAATTTCAAAGTTATTTAAGAGGACAGTGAAAATTTCAAAGTTATTTAGGGTTAGGTTAATAATTTCTAAGTTATTTAGGGTGGCAGAAATAATTTCTTAATTTTAGAGTAAAATGGTACTTACATTTTTAGTGTTCTTGTGGATGACTGGAATACGGTTGATGGCAGCTTTAAATGACTTATCTAAAATATATCCTAGCTTTTATACCCATAAATAAGCGTCATATCAGTTGTGAAATTGGTTTTCCCGAAGAAGTGTTGGGTTTTACCACGAGTTTCAACGTATTTCCCCGATAAAACCCGCTTTTAAACCTAGAAATATGAGTCATATCAGTTGTGAAATAGGTTTTACCAATGACGTGTAGGGTTTTACCAAGCGATTCAGCGTCAAATCAGTACTTGAGTTGGGAAATAGGTTTTACCAATGACGCGTAGGTTTTTATCAAGCGTCATATCAGTACTTGAACTTGGGAAATACGTTTTACGAATGCCGCGTAGGGTTTAACCACGAGCTTTAATTGTATATATCATTAGGGTATTTCAATTTTCATACACGTTGTAATTAGGCCAAACTTTCCAATGTTAATTTGATATCGTGGTGTTCGCCAACTTGTTTGAGTATTTTTTCCGCATTTATTATAATGTGTTAGACAAATAATCGAATATTTGCAGTTTAAATTTGTAGTTATGTTTACTTGGAGAAATTCTTGTAGTTATTTGTTAAGATATATTTGAATATCCATCAATTTATCTGGTGTGTTTTGAGATAGGACACGCAAAGACTTTTGTCGATAACATGATACTACTGATAGGAGAACCGCGCGAAATTCGAAAACGATAAAGGCTTAAAGAGGTTTCAGTATAGGTTATAGATTCACATTTGATTTAGCGTCTTATCATTTAAACCGATATATGAACATAGAGATAAGAATCAAGAATATATCCATATATTTATTTTTCCAATGAGTTTTAAGATCTGGCATAGGTGATAATACGATAGGAGACCCGCGCGAAATTCGAAAACGATAAAGGCTTAAAGAGGTTTCAGTATAGGTTAAAGATTCATATTTGATTTGGCGCCTTATCATTTAAACTTTTAATCACGTGATATATGAACATAGAGATAAGAACCGAGAATATAGATAAGGATGGAAAATAGTTTAAAAGTTGATAAGAGAAGATGGTGTAGTCTGCTAATGCACCTACCTCACATAAATGAGGTTCCGGGTTCGAAACCAGGATGAAAAAAAAAAATTGGCACCTCAGGCACCTCCGGAACCTCTTGGCACCTCCTGTGCTTCAACTGTTATTTTATATCTACATAGACATATGTAGGGTATAAGGATGAGTAGATGGACCAGGATGCTTTTGATTCACAGTTTTATATTTCCCATCTGGGTAACCGAGTGTAAATATATTCTAATTATAGTCAGAGTGTCCAAAATCCCATGACAGTATTTTTGTGGGTAAGGTCGTAGGAAGTGTAACAGGCACACAAAATTAAATGTTTATTTAAAAATTATATATATGGAATAAAAATTCTAGCAATATAAATAAATCTGTATCATCTGTATCATAAGGCTGTACTGCGCTATTATATTTTGTTAATCCACTGATTTGATAAAAACTAATTATTGAGTCTGGGTTGCACGGAAGAGAAGAAAATAAAACGACAGATTCTCCAGCAAGTTCCTCTTGAACAAACCCAAGATTTTATAGACTACAAGTTCCATTAGCCCTTCCTCGGTAGATGGGTGGTAAATACTTCCGGTAGTGTTTTCGTCTGAATTTATTGTTCTGACGTGCTTATAGACGTCCATTGCTGATGTTTTCATCATACGTGTGATCTCATTCATTGGAAGAATCCAAGGATGGAGCTTGTCCAAACCTGCTGAGAAGACCTTTTTCTGCACTGCTAAAATAAAAAAATATCTTAAAATGCTTGAAAAAAAAAGTATATAACAGTGGATAGATAATACCATTTCTGCGCCACGTGGTGCCAGTATTTTGTGGTGCCAAAGTGGTACCGGGATTTTAAGTGGAACCACATTTCTATGTCACTCGGATTTGAAAAAGTCCACTTGTCACTACTTGATTTTAAAATTTCTAATAATTTTTTTAACCGGTAGTCGAACCCTGAGGCTGTAGCTTGTGGGTATGACACCCGAACCAATTAAGCTATTTCCCCTCTTCAACGGTAACTCGACCATCCACTAACTAACGTTTAATAGAAGGAAGGGCGGGGATACCCTATTCTTATAATCTCAGACTTGGGTGAACAATTTGGGAAACCAAAATATTACCTCCCCGAGTACGACGTAACCTAGCCTTACTTAACCTGACCTAAATATCTAAATTGATAATTGTGTCTGTTCATAGGGACGAAGTAAAAAAAGAGACAAAGAGTATGGCGCAACATAATTGTTTAAGCAAAACAAAAATTTGATTGAGAAAAAGTAGAAAAATATATGGGATATAACCACTTTGATTTCAAAATTAAATATTCCAGTCCAAAATTCTATATTAAATAGAAAAAAAAATTAGAATTTAAACAAGTGAAATTAGCCATCTTCAGTAATACGTAAAATAAACCTTTACACAAAACAATTTAAGTACAGAAAAGTTATGAAATATAAATATAAACAAATAAACCTCAAAAAGTCGAACAATTCGAATTAAAATTTTTGCTCTTACCTCTTACACACAGAGCGAGTTGAATACAAACGAAATACGGGAAATCTTAAGAGATAGATTCTTCTAAATCTTAATGAATTATACTTTAATCTAAAAAAATCTAAAAAAATGTATAAATAACGTATTGATAAACCAAAATGAGATGCAGAAACATTTAATCTCGAGATTAGATTAATATTAACAAGTTGGGAAACCAAAATATAACCTCCCCGACCCCGACGTTAAGGTAATCTAACCTAACCTAACCCTACCTAAAATAAAAGATGAAAAGAAATGTAGAGTATTGGATGAGTAGAAGAAACAGCGAAATAGGCAAAATATTATATCACATTGAACCTATATGCATTTCTTCAGTATACCAACACAACCCTAAATAATTCTCTACTTAAAACCAAACCTAACTAGAGAAAAAGAGGAAAATAAATAAGATATAACCACATAGATTTCAAGATAAATAATCCAGTCCATAATTCAGTATTAAAACAAAAAAATCAGAATTAAGACAACTGAAATTAGCAATCTTTGGTAATATGTAAAATAGCCCTTACACGAACAATTTAAGTAAAGCAAATTATCAAATAAACGCCAAATAAGTCAATTAATTAAAATTAAAAATATTAATCTTACCACTACCAAATAGCGGGCAGAAAACACAGACATCAAGATAACATTAGCAAAATAAATTTTCAACACCGGTAATCCTGAGAACTAGATTCTACAAAATCTTCTGGAATAATAAATTTATTTTAATCTAAAAAATATAAAATCTTAAAAAAAATATCTATACAAATAACATATTGATAAACCAATTAAAATTAGATGCGAAAAACATTTAATCTCGATATGAGATTAAATACACAAGGTCAGGGTTCTTCTTTTAAAACCATATCAGAATTTTGACGGTTGTAGAGTATTTGTAGACCAAGTAACGTGAAAAGGCAAAATGTTATATCAAATTGAACCTATACATGGCTTCAGTATATTTTACGTGACTACACACTAGCTAAAACGTCACCGAAAATAAACGACAGTAGGCATTAAAAAGCATAGTTCTACTATACTTAATTGGGATAAACATTAATTTCATGTGGGGAAAAGTGTGAAACTAAAACTAGCAGTCATTAAGAGATCCAATCACGTGATTCTTTTCCCCACTCGGTCTACATTTCACTATAGGGTGAACCATATCATATATACCAATTAAAACACAAGAAAATTCAATGTCAATCCGGTTTAAGAATGTTAGTCAACTGTAAATTGTGGTATAAATAACCTGGTTCGATCTGCGCATGCGTACACGCAACAATTTCGCGTGAAATACATTTGGAAACGTGCGAGGCTTATAAAATATTAATTTGAAAACCCGTGCTAGTTATTAAAACCAATTCTTACGCCACTGTTCGAAAATTTGCCAGAAAATTACAGTATTTCCCCATACATTAAACTGATTTTCCCAAGAATATCAGAATCGCTTTGATATTTTGCACGCGTAAACTGGTTTCGGACTTGAAATTTAGTGGGCTACACATACTCGCGTGCTGATGAACTCGATTTTACACAAGTCACAAATACACATATGTTCCTTTGCTTAAATGACGTTATTAAGCTTTAAAGGTGTGCAAAATTGAAGCTTAGCTTGTTTACACGCACTTATTTACTTTAGACATTCGGAGAAATTGAAAAAAAAAAAATTAGAACTCTAACGTTTTGGCCATTTAGATCTACCAAACATACCAGCACGCGTTCTTCGTAAATCTATTTATATCTTTACGCTGATGACGTGAATGCACCAATTAATATCCTTAAGAGAGCGCATTAGACGCGATAGATGCAAGGAAGTCGCCTAGACATTAATGGCGTTTTGCGCGAGAAATTGCAAATATTAATGAAGAATTTACTTCAAATCCAGCGTTTCTTGTGAATTATACCCTTGCGTATACGCGGCATTTTCGTGCGAAACGAATTCGCAAATATAGCAAACACGCGAGCAATTGAAAAAATGAAATTGAAAGCGCGTGCTAGAAACTTGTTCTTATAACAAAGTCCCAATACATTGTTTCCAGCTTGGCTAGGAAGTAAGTTTATCCCGGTACATAAAGCTAATTCTCTCAATATTCAGCCGAAAAGAAAAAAATAATACTAGAAGTCTGTTGCAGACTTCCAGTCCCTGTACTCGGCCGGTTATTCTATTAAATACAAGTTTGTGGCAGGTTATTCAACATGTAGACCTCAATTATCATGTCTCCTATCCTACGTGGTAATAGTTGGTTTGTTATTCAATGGCGAATTATTAAAGATTGGGTTTAAAGCACATTCCAGTCACGGAACTCAAGTACATGAAAATCAAAGTAGGTAATGGAGAAGTTTAAGTTAGATATACGGGTACATTCGCTCCAAAAGTCAAGTGCAAATCACCCATAAGACCTTACATTATATGAGGCTTTTACGCAGGCCTTAAGGTTATGTACAAGTACGAAGCCCAAACACACGTGTATTAACTCTCCTCGACACCGAGGTAAAGGAGGTATCACTCCACGGAGAGAAACGCCAGTCGAAGCAGCTAAGAGCCGCTGTCGAATTACCATCACACTAGTGAATTGGTACGGCGAGCGAAAAGGTAACCAGCTCTTCGATCCCAGCTTTTTCTCTGACGGCCGAAATAGTATTTCACGCTTTTATATATGCGATAAACAAAATAAAAAAAAAACACCTACACATTTTAATAACTGAGGCTAAGCTAAAAAATTAAATCAACCAATTAAAATAGATAAAAAACAAGACTACTACCATATGCGTAGAAGTTGAACTGTATTAGTTTTCCAATCCACCCAGAGTTTGCAGCAAGCCTAAGCCTACAATACCTTTATACCTATGTTTTTGGACTAAATGGTACATGGAAAATAGCTTAACGCGTGCTGCCAACTCGAGCTGGTATTGAACACACAAACTTCACAAAATTCCTAGACAATTTCATAAATATCTTATAAAATAACATTTAATTTTAATTTAATTTTCAGCGAAATTATTAATTAGACTAAGTTAAGTAATTTAAGAAATTTTAATTATAGTTTAAATGAACATTTCGTTTCAATTCACTGAAAGATACCACGCCATAAGGCTACAACGCGTTAGTGTAAAAAAAGTGGTATATAAGGCGATCGAAAAACATTATTAGGTATCTGTAACTTAAAGCTGTGAAGAAAGGGGAACCCACCCCCTGTTCAATGTCTGGAGGTAGTTACACTAGGCGCTCAGTGTAGCTACGAACGAAAATCTGACCCGTAGAGGGGGCGAGTTGATGGTTGATGTGGACCATATTAGTGAGGGACGCCTCGCTAATATGGCCCGCTGAGATCGGAAACTGGAGGTTGGACCTTGGTGCGTTAGGATGGTCGGAGGTGATTATAACAGTGGGAGACGTCCCATTGTGTATAATCGCCTTCAACTGCCCAGCATCGAGGTTTGATGTGGATGGTGGAAGGCGGTAATATGCAATGGGAGACGTCCACGGTTGCATAAAATCGCACGACACCTGGAGCTTATCCATGTGGCAGCCTGATTATAGGAATTCCCGTTGAACGGAATTGAACGATAAGATGGCATGTTTACGCTAGGTCACGTGATACACCGGAAATAGTGTACACAGGATATCCGCTTACACCGGAAGTGACACACACACACAGACACACAGACACGGCGAACGTAAAACCTCCCCGTGAACAAGTTCATATCTTTTAAGTTCACCCTTATTGAACGTGTTACTATATTGTTTTGAAAGCCTATCCGTAATATTTTATATTTTCATAATATTAATAACTAATCTAGTCGGCTGGGCTGAGACATACTTAAAAAACTTCAAAATTAAAAAACACATGTTTTTCATTTCATGACGTAATTTCATTCTGATACGTTATTAAAGATGAGTTTCAAATGAATGGCGGGAAATTCGAGATTATGCACACTGTTAAAAAATACTCGCATGACACGGAGGAACATGTCCCACTGCGGCGCGGGAAAATTGTACAATGTAAGATTCAATTCAATTATTTACGTAATCATGAACAATTAAGGGAGTATATAAATAATGAGCGTTTAAGAGAACGGGGTTGCAATTTCCCATAGGGATAACATGGGGTTTCGGGTCCGTTGGCGTTTTCAGGAGCCGTTCATGCCGCGAGACAGGCGACCCTTAGCCGACGGGACTATATAGATTTCCGTCGAATTTCGGGTGACGGGCTGGTCCGATATTGCCGGCTAAACGCGATAGCAGGAGGATTGTTCACTCATTAACATGGGGTTCTATGAGATATTATCAGCCTGCCACT
The DNA here is from genome assembly GCA_963920705.1 of Odiellus spinosus. NCBI lineage: Eukaryota > Metazoa > Arthropoda > Arachnida > Opiliones > Phalangiidae > Odiellus > Odiellus spinosus. The sequence goes on along the minus strand of CAWUCO010000146.1, from coordinate 97,052 downwards.
GAGCACGGGTGAACGTCGATTTCAATGGGCTTATCATTTAACGCGGGGGTCTATGGGAGAACGATTTTTGGTAGGCTTCAAACGTGTGACGATAGGAAAGAGCAAAGCCGCGCTCGCTTATCAGTATGAATATTCTGGCTTCGGGTTCATTTTATTTATCGTAGTACGAGATATTTCCACGCTATCACGGTTGACAAGCTCGCGGAGAAAATTTTACGAATTCAAATGTTTATCACCCCGAAATATATAGTTTTATTTACATACTCCCAATCAATCCTCCTCGTCTTATTCTGAATGAAAGACGGGTAAATTTTTTCATAGATAAGCGTTCCTTTAATTAGTACGTATGAGCACGGGTGAACGTCGATTTCAATGGGCTTATCATTTAACACGGGGGTTTATGGGAGAACCTTTAAGTTGTGTATCAATTCATATCAATAAATCGGTATAAAAAGGGTAGCATAATTCCGGATTATACTCATTCTTACGCTGACTTCAAACGGATTCAAATATGTAAGTATAGATGAGCTATTTAGCGAGGTTGGAACTTGTCTTAATTTTTATTTCTATCAGGCTCGCAGGCAAAATATTTCCGATTTCATATCGAAAAGGAATCAGTGTAACGCCTGACTGTAAAATTCAGCTGGGCTGTCTGACTGGAGGCTCTCTAATTACTCTGACTGAACGTGAATTCCACGAGCTTCACCGGGTGGGTGGTGAAATCTCAAAGTTCTTCGATGGAGAGCAGATCGTTCCATCATCCTGGTTTTTCGAGGGGTCCGAAACAAAACGAGTTGACTTGTCTGTATTTCGAGATACCAGAATCGTTAACATCCGAGAAATGCATCTTGGTAGCGGCGTGAATTACGGCGAACACTACCCTACAAAAGTTGGTTTTGCCATTTCAAAACGCCTCTGGTTTGTTTTATTGAATAAATACGACGAGGTTACCACGTTTTTGGGCGAGGCCAAGCGAGTCTACGAGAAAATACAGAAATTCATACTAGAGCGGCTAAAGGAAACAATCACGAAGGCGTATTATGGGTGCGAGACCGACAATCCTTCCCAAATAAAACACGCGTGGAAATGAACTTTACATACGCCATCGGTAAATTAGGGTATTCTGAGGTTACATATGTTATTGTCTCGAACACATTTCTTGATGAACACTTCTGTAAATATATGTTTTCTCATATTGTTTGTATCTCCAAGAAATTACTATTAAAATCTGAAGATATCACACCCTAATAAATCGGTGTCTCACTTTTCTTGAATAGGTGAAATAAAGTTTTGCGAATGTTGTCAGAAAATCGTTCATTTACAAGTATTTGTTCTACCACGAAACAGTTCGTTTGGAAATATTTCTAAACGATCGATTTTAGTCGAGTTTTTTCCTACGTCTAATGTTTATCCTATGGGAAATTCGTTTACTCATCGATCGATTTTGATAGAGTTTTTCAAAACTAATTGATCTCTTTTGCGGAGATAAAATTAAACTACCAACTTAAAATCGATCGTTTAGGTTAGCAATTACCAACATAAAATCGATCGTTTAGAAAGTGCTGTACCGGATGTTTTTATAAGTGAATATCTATTCCTCCGGACATTTGTTCACTGTCAGTAGGGAGGTTTGGTCATGTATCCATTCTACCATACATTTAATGCCATCTTGGCAGATCCATCCCAGTCGGGTAAAACTCAACTAGTTCTCAAACTAAGTAAGTATAGGGATATAATGTTCTCACCTAAATTTAGCGAGATTCATTGGTATTACGGAGAATGGCAGCCGTTTTTTGATAAATTGAAACACGAAGTTATTTTCAAGGAGGGTTTACCCGATTTATCCGAATATAACGATAGTAAGCCGTGTCTCTTGATAATCGACGATTTAATGTCTGAAAACAAAGGGCAGATCGGTTCTCTATTTACAAAGGGTACCCATCATAGAAACCTGAGCGTGATTTTCATCACGCAGAACTTATTTCACCAATCTAAAGACTCCCGAGATATTTCTCTGAATGCGCATTATATATTGCTCATGAAGTCACCCCGTGATAAACAACAATTGAGTACAATTGCTAGACAAATGTTCCCCGAAAACTAGCGTTTCGTGGTTGATGCGTATCGGGACGCCACCGCTAGTCCATTCGGCTATCTACTACTTGATATGAATCAGCGATGCCCGGAGAACCATCGTGTTAGAACAGGCGTTTTTCCTCACGAGAAGAGCGTTGTTTACATCCCTCGGGGTATAAATTAGAAAGCGACGAGAGCGATCCAGCATTCTACGAGAATGACTTACGCTGTTCGCTCGCAAAGAGATTTGCTCTCTGTCTTAGCTAAATCGAAACGCGGCCAGAGACAGGTTTTGTTGAAAGGTGCTAAGAAATCACTAATAGACGCTATATCAGAGTGTGTATATAATACATTACAAGGAAAAGTGAAATTAAACAAGACCCAGAAAGCGAGATTAGCTAAACATTCCGGAAAACTAAGGAAGATTGCCAGTAAAAAACTTTCTTGGAGACGTAAGCGCGCCATACTAGTTCAAGACGGGTGTGGATTTTTCTCGTTCCTCTTCCCCCTCGTTTCTACGATAATCAGCGCGATAGCCGGAAATAATTCCTAATTATGCAGTACGCCCAGAAAATGCTACTCGTCCCTAGCGAGGTGCTCAAAGAAGACCCCTTCCCGCATCCACAAAAACAGGTGGTATCGGGTTTAGACGGTGATATGAATTCTATTTTAGTTCGAAAAGATTTGGATGATAGTTCAAAATGGCGTCTATACGAGCAGACTTTACAAAGGTACACTAATTTACATACTATAGCCAAGCAACCGAAGCAGTTATTGCTAGAAAACGCTCCTAGATCCGGTTCGAACATGGCTTGGATGGACGATATCCCTCTTAAGTATATAGCCCGGGTTCAGAAGTTAGTGGACCAGATTGAAAATATCACCGGTCAGCTTAGGTGGTTAGCTAACGGAGAAGTAGTTGTTAATAATTCGGTAGTTTCAGGCTCAGATATTAGGGATATTGCATTAGAATTTGTAAGACCTACATCGTATTCTAACGCTAAACCGAAAGGATTCTACGCCGTATCTAACTTGCTAGCCCAGCTCACTCCTCTAGGGATCCATTCTCCGAATCCAACACCGACGGTAGCAAAGGGTAGGTTACCCTGTGCTAATATACCGCTTTCGATTAACTCTAAACCATCGACTAAGAAAAAGGTTAAAAAGGTTAAAAAGGTTGCACCGATAGGGATTCCATGGCTCTCTTACAAAATATCCCCGAAATCCTAGAACGTATCTACTTTAATCCATCTCACGAAGCTAGTTTCGGAGGGGTCGAAAAGTTATACTTGGCAGCTAAACCCGCGGGGATCTCGAGACGACAAGTTGTTGATTGGTTGAAGGGTAAAGATTCTTATACTTTACACAAAAGGGCTCTACGAAAGTTTAAACGTAACAAGGTTATGGTTCACAATATAGGCGAGCAATACCAGGCCGATTTAAATGATATGCGTTCCCTAGCTAAGTATAATGACGGGTATAATTATATTTTAACAGTGATTGATTGCTTCAGTAGAAAGGCGTGGGCATTACCTATGAAAACAAAAACCGGGGTTGAGATGGTAACTACATTCGAGAGTATATTTAAGGATAAAATAGCATCGAAGCTACAAACGGATAAAGGGACAGAATTTAAGAATGCACTTTTTCAGACTTATTTGAAGGGAAATGGGGTGAAATTTTTCACTACGGAGAACGACGATATAAAGGCTTGTATAGTTGAACGTTTTAACCGAACTTTAAAGGAGCGTATGTACAGATACTTTACCCATAAAAATACCAAGAGATATGTGGATGTATTGGCGAGGTTGGTTCAGGCGTATAATAATTCAATCCACTCAACCATAAAAATGGCTCCATCCGAGGTTTCGAAAACAAATATAAACCAAGTTTTTCACAATATATATGGTAAATACTTTAAACAGAAAATCGCGGGTGTTAACACGAAAGGCTTAAAAGTCGGAGACTACGTTAGAATTTCCCGTAACAAGATGGTTTTCGAGAAAGGGTATGAACATAACTTTACAATGGAAGTTTTTAGGATTATGGAAAGGGTAGACAGATATCCACCCGTGTTCAGATTGAAAGATTTAGATGACCATCCTATAAAAGGCGTGTTTTACGCTAGGGAGCTCCAGTCGATAGATAAACCCGTAACGTACAGGATCGAAAAGGTTTTACGTAGACGCACCCGAAACAATCAAAAGGAGATTTTTGTAAAGTGGTTAGGTTACCCCGAATCAATGTCAAGTTGGATTCACGCTGAAGATGCAGTCTCCCTTTTACCTGACACTTCCTAGTAATGCTAGTATGCAAATTTACGTTGATAACACCACCGCCTGTTACTCCACTAAACTATCGAAAGCTATACAATTGGAGGGGGATGATTGGGAGGTAGCCTTAGTTGAGATTATTTACCCCTTATCCTTTCACAATATTAAGGAGGGTGATGGTTATGTACAGCTAAAGGTGACCGAACCTAGTCCTCCAGCCAACCCTCCAAAACCCAGAACTATAGTAAAAAATGTAGAGACTCCACCCCGCCACCCTGTAGTAGGCCACACTTTTACTATCCCGGGGGGCTATATATATATATATATATATATACAACTATACACTGGTCTCGAAACGTGGAAATACGGTAGTCGGTTTACTTTCCTCGATGATCCTATTTCTAATCACATGAGCATATTTGTCAGACATTTTTCAGAACTAGCCTTTTCCCCAGTTCTTACGAGGTTATTAGGGTTCAAGGATGAGTTTAAAACCTTTAGTTGTCCTCCTGATAAGGCTGAATTAACTTTTAGAAGCGACGTGCCGGCTAGATTAAACTACTTTATTCACGATCAGCTGTTTATTTACTGCGATATTGTAAGCAATGAACTAGTAGGCGATACGGTAGCGCCATTAGTTCGTATTGTTAGTGTGGAAGATAGGCCCTACGGTTCTATAGCCACAAAAACATTCGATTCCCCTCACTATGCCAAAGTCGCTAAACGTTATTTTGATACGCTAGAAATAGATATAAGGACGAGTTTAGGTCAATCAGCGGCATTCGAGTTCGGACAGACAACCTGTAAACTTCATTTTAGACCATGCCAAAGCCACACGTTTTAGGAAATCGTTGCGAGTATCGCTCGTATTACCTCGACCAGGTGGGTGGGGGAGTTTCTAGCGTTTTTACCGGGAGACCCCACCAAAAGGGGCATGGGATAGGTAGCATGCTCAAAGGCTTGTTTAGATGGGCTAGACCATTATTAGTTAAAGGCGCTAAATATCTGGGCGTTAAAGCTGCTACGACAGGGTATAAAATACTCGGCGATGTAGCTGAAGGACAGGATATAAAATCAGCCGCCAAGCGTCGATTTAACGAGACTATGGACAATATCACAAACCCCCAGAGAGGGTCGGGAGTTATAAAGAGGCATAAGCTGAAAAGACTATCAGTTACTCGTGCGGAATCGAGGAAGAAACTACGTGACATTTTTTCGCGGTAAAATGCTATCCGTTCAAGCTCTGAAGAGTGAACTCGATATTTTTGCTCCGACATCTACCCAGACAAGTATCGAACAAGGACAATGGACCTGGTATAAATCCTTATCGGCACTCAATGATAGCTCTATCGTCGAATACCACATCCCCGGAAACGGGGATCATTACATGGACTTAGCACAAACGATGCATTACACCCGACTAAGTGTAACTAAAGATGACGGAGGAATTTTACCGGACGATGCGGTTGTAGCACTCGTAAACAATGCGGCTCATTCCTTATGGAGAACTTGCGAAATCTATTTTGGCTCAACCCTCGTAACGCCGGCGGCTAACAACTACTCATATCGCGCTTACATCGAATCACTCTTAAACTACGGACCAGCTGCTAAAAGCACCCCTTTGGTTTGCGCTGGATGGGTTAAAGACGAGGCCGGTAAGATGGACGATCTAACCGGGAGCGGTTTCCTCCTTAGAAAGAAAGCCGTAGAAAAATCTATAGATATCGAATTTTATTGTCCCGTATTTTGCGATGTGTTTAATATCCCCGAATATCTGGTGAATGCTGTGGATGTTAAAATGTCCTTCTCAAGAAACAAAGACGAATTTGTACTCATGTTTAAAGAGACCGCGTCACTCACGGGTTGTAAAATAGTCCATAAAGAAGACGGTATAAACGTGCGTAAGGTTAAACTAGCACCGAAAATATTGTTGGCGCATGAAGCAGCTCTCGCTAGAGGTGCTGCCCAGTATAACTTTACACGTACGGAGATAAAAACCAAAACTTTATCGGCGTACACTCAGAGTCAGAGTTTCGACAATATATATCTAGGCGCCCTACCTTCTCGCGTTATAATCGGTCTGGTTTCCAACAAGGCGTTCAAGGGTAGTCACACATATAACCCCTTTAACTTTAAAAATTTCAATTTAAATCATTTAGCTTTGTATGTAGATAACGACCAGATACCTTCTAAAGCTTTAACCCCGAATTTTACTAAAAACTTGTTTATGAGAGAGTACCACACGTTGTTTTCCGGGTGTAATATTCATTATAAAGACGATGGTAACGATATATCCCCTTTCGAGTATGCTAATGGGTTCACCTTATACCCGTTCGATCTGACCCCTGATATTTCCGCTAGTGATTCCAACCACTGGAATATTGTTAAACAAGGACAATTACGATTAGACTTAGGCTTCGCGACTACATTACCTGAAACCGTTGTCTGTATCGTTTACGCCAGGTTTCAAAGCCTGATTCAAGTCGATAAAAATAGAAACGTGATAGTCGATTATTAATGTCAGCGGCGAAGAAACGTGATTTTCGAATGATAATGACAGCAACAAACACCGTCGATTTAAATCACGCACTATTAAAAACCCCTAGTTTTTTAGGGGTTTTTGCTTCAGATAGACTACCTCATAAGGCTCACCAATATCCGATGTCTCTCATCGTAAACTTCGACCAGCATCAGAGGAGAGGGTCACACTGGGTTTCCATCTATATATACGCCTTACGTGTAGGGTATTATTTTGATAGCTTCGGCTTACCTCCGCATTTCATGCCTAGTATAAAGAGGTTTTTATCGGAACATTGTAAGAAATGGTCGTATGGAAGAAGACAACTACAAAGTCTCGATAGTAAAGTTTGCGGACAATACAGCGCCAGATATATTATACATAGGAGTAAAAAGAAAAGTACGAAGAGCTTTTTAGGGAGGTTTTCACGGAGATATGGACAAAATGATCTAAAGATCGCGAAGCGTTTCAATAATCATTTGCTAAGAATGGAAAAAGTATGAATCGAACTTAAAATCCATGTTTTTATTACTGTATAATTTAAATAATCTCAAAAGTGTATCGTGTTTATGGATTAAATAAAGTTTATTTTTGTATTTTTAAATGTCTTCTTTTTCTTCCACGTCGTCTTCCTCTTCCAACTCTTTCCATTTTCTATTAAATGTATCAATGAAATGATGTCCGTAGGCGAGGGTTCTAATTCCACCCGGTAGGATATACTTCTTATTATCGCAAGCCGATAAGGCCTTTTTGGTTTGCCTGACGGTGTACAGATCGTGATGGTCGCTAACAATCCTTTTCATGACGCAAGTTGTCTCCTTTTCGCCGAATAAACATTCACGATAATCTGAGTGGTGAATGTCTCTTTTCACAACGCGACGGCAGACCCCCTTCGCCGTCTTCTTCTCCCCAGCTCCGGAAAGAATAGAATATAGCTTGGGTCTGAGCCCTACAAACTCTATAGGAAACTGTTAATACAAATAACAACGATGAATCGAATAGTACCTTTTATGGGGACTCCATCCATTTCGTCCTTCATCTTTCCCAGCACTTTCTTATTAGCATCGCTGAAAAGTGGGTGCGATTTAGGGTACCCCGAGAAATCAAACAAATCACCGTGCTTTTTAAAGTCAACGTACAGATCGTCGGTTTTGATATCGTACAATAGACTATCTATGAATGAGAGTTAAAGTTAATATAGGCAGATTAAAACGAGTGGGGTTGTAGATAAACAAACCGGTATCAGTGAATTGTAGTACGGCCTTATCTCCGTATTTCTCTTTGATAAAATCATAGTGAAATTTATAGAGGAATAGCTTGGAGAGATCTAATATGGAGAAGCCAGTGAATATAGGCCTATTCAAAATGAGTGATTTCTTGACCATCTGGATCCCGACCAAATCATTATGGTACATGATAAATTTTTCGAACGTTGGTGATGAAGCCTTCTTAACCGCCATCTCTTCGGTTTGCACGAGATGGAAATCTATCCTATTTCGGAGATTTTCCATCGTTTTTCCGAAAACGCTATAAATATGTAAATTTGTATATATATATACACCGCAATATAATTTAAATTGATTGGTAAATAGGTTACCTATTATTCATGAGCTTAAAGAAATCTCGCTGAAATGCGTTTGTAGCCATTTTTCTCTTCTCCGTATTAAAGTCTATATAAGGGCTGAGCCAGGGACCCTGCTCAAACCATAGAACTTTATGTACTTTGACTAGTTTTAACCCCTTGGAAATGTAATATTTGAGGTTCCTATAGTGGATAACGTAGTTGAGCTTAGGTTCAAGACTCGGAACTAGTTTTGGCAAAGTATCTTTTATAGGAAGCCCATTCTTTTCCATAAGCGATTTATAATAGGGGGAAAACTTGTCGACAGTTATTCTCTTCGTCTCCGGACCGAGGGGGAAGCAATTATGGGAACGATGTAATTCCTGGGGGTATTCCAAATCAACCTCGAGGATGAACCCACATTGGGCATCGTCGGGCGTGTTTAGAATTTGATTCTCCGCGTAAGCCAGCAGATCATCCTCTTCGAGCCAATGAAAGTTTTTCATCGGAAGATGGTCCTTCATAACCGTACCTAATTTTAAGTAGAACAGATATATTAAACAATATAATTTTTAGCATATTAAGGATGGTTGATTAAGGAATAGAAATTACCATATAAATTATTCAAGTCCAGATATATGATGAAGTTACTGGGCTTGGACGGATCGTAATCTGGTAAATATTTGTTGTTGGCCTCGGCGAAACGGTTGGAAATTAAACTCACACCGCCGCGTATACCCCTCTCTAAAATGAAAGAAAAACTTGTAAATATCGTGATAAATGTATTTCTATATTTTATTAAATTACCGATGAATAGATGCATATCAGGGTCCAAGAGTAAGTCCAGTTTTACTTTCGTCATCAAAAGAGCCGCTTGCCAAGCCAAACCCGGTCCCGTGTAAGAATGGGCGGGGTCTAATCTATAGTAATCGAGGCACATTGACCTGAATTCTTCGAACACACACGCCAGTTGTAGCGTGTCGATTTGCACGTATGTATCGTGCAGATCACCTAAAATTTCCAATGAACTTATAATATTGGAATAAAAATCTTCCTCGACAAAGTTAAAAAAGTACCTAGATTTTTGAGTTCGAATTTCTCCCAGACATCACGAGCGTGCTGGTAGTTCTCGTCGGTGATATGTTCGTCAGTTAGGACATTGTAAAACGCCTCCTTTGGTGGTAGTTCGGTCTCTTCAAAACGAGCCATCGAATCCATAAGGGAAAGACAACTTTCGGAGGGCTAATTTTACTTGTTCCGGGTTATACGATGCACTAAGGATCTTAAATTTCTCGGTTCCACCCGAGGCTAAATTTTGGACTAAAGTGTGTAGCGAGGCGCTCATAAATCTCATTGAATCTATTAATTGTAGTTTCGCTATCCCGATACTGATATAGGTTTCAGTATTATTCGGGATAACCGATATATCCACCTCCTTGAAAAGACCAATCTTCTGAAGGATCAGATGAGCGTCGTATCTACAAAGGATAATAAATATTAAACTAGCACGCCTCTAGGATCTATGATTACTTACTTTGATAGATTGTGAAGAACCACGGGGATGTGCCTTCCTAGCCTCATTTTTAGGTTACAGCTATTGTGCGCGCGACCCCTAAAACTGCTTAAAATTAAAGGAAATTAAATACGGAAATATAAGTAGACTTGATAATAAATTTAAACTCATCTGTCAGATGGCAATGATCATTGACGCCGTAGTCCTTTATAGTAAGAATTTCAGAGCAAATATAGCAATGAGTCGCGCTCTTGCTAGCCTCCAATTCTTCGGATGTTAGATCCATGGGGGTGTTTTGTTTTAGGGCTTTGGTAATAGTTTCGGCCTCCATTAACAAACTTTCAATGAAAATTTCGACGGCATCAGTCCCCCGATACGTTACGGGTGCCCTGGGTTCCCCTAAAGATTATCGTTAGAAATAGAAGTTTAAAGATAAGAATTTTGTGACGTACCATTCATTCCTATCACGACGTAGCTGAATCCGCAGGCGATGTGTTCCGATAGTTTGGTGGTTGAGGAAAAAGTCTCGTTATTTGCGCAAGTCTGATAACGATTTAATATGCTTTCGAAATCGGCATAAATTACGAATGGGCACTATATATGATAAGAAGTAAAATAATTTATAAGGGAAATATTTTTAAGGAATTATTTTAAGGGGGTATTTTTATAATATGAAATATAGTAATTTACCTTTTGCATCCATTCAAACTTATCGAAGTGTAGAATGGGCTTTTCGCGCGGCATTTTAATTTTTTGAGATTTATGAATTGAGCAATTTTTATAGTGCTCGGCGTGATTGAATTTTGCGTTTACCCCCGAGAATCTATGGAGACAGCGTCGGCAGATATAAGATTTCCCGTTATGTTTTGAGAAACGCGATAAAAGTCGACTGAGACTTCGGATGAGACAGAAATGTTTCTTTTCACCGTCGGTTAGAAGCAGAAGGTCAATTTCTCTCTCCTCGCTCACCACCTGTTCACTCACGTAACGCGGAAATACCCCGTCCTCCCACGCGAAAATGTTAATCGAGATTATTTGCTACCTCAAATTTGTTCAATTTAATAGAGTCGAGGGTAAAGGGAAAACTAATGTCCGAGCAGTTTAGTTCATACTCATATCGCTTGTATTTTGACACTTGGTGTGCGTTTACTTCAGCAGGATGTAAGTGGGCCAAGCACGCCCACTTAAAACACATCATATCGTCGGATTTGATATTAACTATACTACGGGTGCCCTTTATCTCAGCCGGGGTGCTTATGAAGGAGCCGGGGACTAGAGGTAGATACTTAATAACGTCCGCTTGGAGATACAGAATCCTATCGATAACCCAATTACTCCCCAATTCCTGGAATTCCTCCATCCGAGTCGTAATTTGTTGGATACATTCACCGATCTGATCTCTAAACCGGTCTGCTAATAAAGTCGTCTGATTGTACTTCGAATGTACGGAATATACTCGACCTCTGTACCATCGTCCAAAACTTTAGTATAGCGCACTCGAATCAGGATATTCCACTTTATCCCTTTTCTTTTAAACATTTGATCGCTCAAATATTTAATTAAACTGAGGATTAGCGGGGTAATAAAGAGTTCGAAGTCGGTTTGAATTTCGGGCGGAGTGAATCTAGCGCTTAGAACGGCATCACCCAGAGCTAAGATCTCCTCGGCATTGTCAGCGAATGCATTAACAGCGGCGGGCTCTTCCGGGGACGCTACCATCGGATAATCCTCTGACGAGGAATTATCGTGGGGATGAGAGGCGGGTGGGCTTTGAGGTGATGGAACCGAATCCAGGGTATGTATCTGAGAATGACGGTCAAGACGAGCTTTACACGCGAAACTTTTCCCACACGTAGTACACGAATATTTAATATCACCATGCTGTTCGCGGACGTGTCTTTCCAACACGGCTTTTCTCAGAAATTGCTTATCGCAAACTCTACACGGATATTTAATATCACTATGCCGCTCGCGGACGTGTCTTGCCAGCGCCCTTTTCCCCTTATACCGCTTATCGCAGATGCTACAGGGAAACATTTTTCACTAATTTTAGAAGGAATTACTATCGCTTACGTGGTGATAACCCGGAATGAAACAAACAAAAATATTTCCGGGCTTATATACCAACTTCTTAAAACTCTTCGAGCCACTTAAAGACCCTTGAGATCTCATTCCGTCGATTTTTGAATCTGAGATGTATGCTTAATCAAAAATGAAAAGGGAGGCTCAACCTATTTTTCGATAATTTTTATTCAATCAATTTATTTTTTCACTTTATATTTAAAAATATATTTAATCATCCTCGGGATCAGCCAATATTTGGGCCATAATCTCATCGAGGTCGACAGGGTTCATCTTCTTGGTTTTCTTTCGGGATTCACCGGGACCCGTAGTTGATGTCCTCTTTCTTGGGTTAGCGGAGTTTAATTCCGGCGCTAAAATCGGTTCGGTCACCGTCTCGATATCCCAGAGGTTATGTGTTGGGAGAGGTGGTAGAGAATGTACGGTCAATTTTAGAGGTTGTACGGTAGAGGATGATTGAACTTTCACAACGGGTGGGGATTTTGGACGACTCGATGTTGAAAGGACTGGTTGAAGGGTGGTATCTGGTATCGGGAGAGCGACTTCAAACCCTAGGAAATTGAGGATGTCCGCCATTTCCGTCTCACCGCTCACCGGTATGAGGATTTTCTCCACCTTAAGAAACGTAAATAAATACAAAGAGAAACAAAAATAATACATATATATAGTAGCTCCGAGAAATTATCTTACGGTAATGAACTCTCGGCTCTTTTTTAACCCATTCCTTCGGATGTTTTCAAGATTAGCGTGATATGGGAGGTCAACTCTAATCCGAACGGCAGGTTCGTCGAGAGAAATCCCATTGTGCCAGGATTGATGATATTTTCTTATAATTGTCTCGAATACTTTAAACGTTAGTATAACATTCGGTGCTATTAACCCTAACGTCGCGGTATAGACGATACTACAGATTGTTGGTTTAGACTCCATGGTTTATTTAAGTATTTAGTTAGTATAATGATACTTGTAGACTAGGCGAGTTGGAGTGATACTTTTCATAGATCTAAAAACACTATTTATACTAAATTTTTATCCACTTAATAAAAGACACAAGTTTGAATTAAATTTTTATTTCAAAATGTACACACTTCAATTATTTTTCAACCATAAATTTAATTTGAAAGCTTTAGAAAGACAACAATGGTGTGTATTTCTATGGTAAATACAATTCGAAGGTGGCGGTTCATTGGTTGGGCCACTTAATTTGGGACAACCGAGAGATTCCACGTTTCCCACGACGTCACCGATGAATTTCGAGAGAAAGATTGACTTCTCTAGTCCTTTCGTCCAGAAAATATCGGCTCTCCCCCTTAACCCACTTATTATGTTGGCGAAGTCCTTGAATTCGTATTCACCATCGTCCCATCTGAGAGCGCAAATATTTCGAGAAACCCATCCATTTAATCGACGGTCCTTGAAGTTAAGTTCACCATATGGAAACGGAGGTTTGAAAACGAACGTACCATTTTCACCTGTTTCAACGATATAGTACGCTAATTCATTTAATATATATTCGCTATTAGCTCGTAGAACACTCGCTTCTAAAACACATCTCTTCAGAATAGGGATATCCATGTTATTTAGAGGAGAAATCACGGGTTATAAACCGACGAGTGAATGTTGACCGGTCTATTCCTCCGACTAGTTAATCACTCGATATCCCAGCTCCTTTTATACTACCGCCTGGCCACTTATAAAAATTCATAAAAATTTCGCACATCGTTTCTGAATAGGTAGGTCTATACCATATGTTACACCATTTTTCAGCGTCCAAATTCGTTTCTGGATTTTACATATACAATACGTACTAATTAAAGGACCGCTTATCTATGAAAAAATTTACCCGTCTTTCATCCAGAATAAGACGAGGAGGATTGATTGGGAGTATGTAAATAAAACTATATATTTCGGGGTGATAAACATTTGAATTCGTAAAATTTTCTCCGCGAGCTTGTCAACCGTGATAGCGTGGAAATATCTCGTACTGCGATAAATAAAATGAACCCGAAGCCAGAATATTCATACTGATAAGCGAGCGCGGCTTTGCTCTTTCCTATCGTCACACGTTTGAAGCCTACCAAAAATCGTTCTCCCATAGACCCCCGCGTTAAATGATAAGCCCATTGAAATCGACGTTCACCCGTGCTCAGTGGCAGGCTGATAATATCTCATAGAACCCCATGTTAATGAGTGAACAATCCTCCTGCCGTCGCGTTTAGCCGGCAATATCGGACCAGCCCGTCACCCGAAATTCGACGGAAATCTATATAGTCCCGTCGGCTAAGGGTCGCCTGTCTCGCGGCATGAACGGCTCCTGAAAACGCCAACGGACCCGAAACCCCATGTTATCCCTATGGGAAATTGCAACCCCGTTCTCTTAAACGCTCATTATTTATATACTTAAGGGGGTGGCGTAGAACTAGTTTTCCAGATCTCCTCCTTAAAAATCGTACTGAAGTGTAAGAAAGGAATTAAAATCTTCCGCATGTACGTCATGATTAAAAACGATTGTGGCGCCGAAACTTTTTACCTCCCCGACTGAACTGGTCGTGTCTGTGTCTGTGTGTCACTTCCGGCGTACACTACTTCCGGTAACCGGCTATCACGTGACCTAGCTAGTGGAGCAAGAAGTCTAGAGACGTAATCATGCCAGCTTATCGTTTAATTCCGGGGAATTACCTCCTTTAAGCATGGCTGCCACATTGAGTTTATATACAACAGGACGTCTCCCATTGGATATCATCGCCTTCCACCATCCACTTTACGGTCAAACCTCGATGCTGGACAGTTGAAGGCGATTATACGCAATGGGACGTCTCCCACTGTTATAATCACCTCCTACCATCCCCACACCAAGGTCCAACCTCCAGTGTCCGATCTCAGCGGGCCATATTAGCGAGGCGTCCCTCACTAATATGGTCCACATCAACCTTCCACTCTCCAAACATCGCCCCACCTACGGGTAAATTAGCTTTGCATACCAAGTGCCTAGAGATCAAGAATCAGCAAGACATTGAAGGGAGGGGGTTTTCCTCCCAACTTCATGGCCACGTCGCTCGATTAATAAAGGATTTCGAACGGTTTATATACTACCTTTTTGGAGGGAATGCAAATGAGCCTTATGGTGTGATATCGTTTAGGGAAATGAAACGCGATATTAATTTATATTATAATTAAAAATATCAAAATGGTTAAACTTAATCTAATTAATAATTCAGTTGAAAAATCAATTTAAAGTTCGAGATAGTTTAGAAGATATTTAAGAAATTGACCAAAAATTTAAAGAAATGTGACCGTTTAATACCAGCTTGAGTTTGCAGAACCCGCTAATCTGTTTTCCATATATCATTTAGTCCAAAAAGCAAAGGTATAACGGGCAGTAAAGGCTTAGTCTTGCTGCAAACTTGGGGTGGATTGAAGAATCTACATAAAGGTGCGTTTACACGGGCATCCAAGATAGAAACGAAATAATTTTGATAAGAGATAATATAATATATAATATAATAACTTCGATTACACTCGGTACAATTTTAACCTGTTCAAGGGGAATTGGTGTATAAGGTTTAAAGCTGAGGCGGATTGATACAAAATGTTAAACCTCTTAATAAAAATAAAAGTCGTGAAATCTCTCCTTGAACAGAAGAAGAGTATGTGTTTAAAAAACAACAAAATACACCAATTTGAATAAAAAATCGGCATTCTCCACTATAAAACCAAGAAAAATTTCCGATAAATTTCATAATGAAAAGCAGCCGCGTTCAGTGAACTTCGTTAGCGGACCAGGAGACGAGACGAAAGAGAGCTGTAATGACTTAAGTGAAAAGATCAACCAGCGCAGAATGTCTTCACCATTTAAAGTCAACAGAGCAACGACACGGGTTTCATTTATCACCAGAAAGTGACGGCCTGCCTACGAAGAATTGAAACATGCGAGGCAGTGAGTGTTTTCGGACTCGAAATATGAGATACCTACAGTCAGTAAAAGCTCGACAATTCTTCATACGACCTCGTTATTCTCAACATAAAAGGAGCTTTTCAAGTATAAATAATAACGGTATGGAAATTAATCTACTTTGAGTCTCTAAGATATTTTTTTACCATAAGGGAAGTAATTGCCAATCATCTATCGACAATGGGTTGTAAATAGAACATTCAATTTAGAACATTTCTTGGTTTGTCCAAGAGGAATTTGCTACCATATCTTCGTCGTTTTAATTCCTAGTCTTCCTTGCCATCCCAGACTAAATCCTTCGTCTTCATCAAATCAGTGGATAATCAAGAATAATCACACAGTACACCCTATGCTAAAGTGTTAATTTATATTACAAGAACTTGTATTTTACATATTTAGCTGGAAAATAAACTTTTCATTTGGTGTGTCTATTAAAAAGTCCACACCCTGCCGCATATAATAATGGGTAACGCAGGACATTTCATTTGTTGTGTACAAGATTCCATTCAGGTACCATTAGAATATGGTAGCATAGCTTTAGCCTCTGGTCCCATCCTCACAAATTTTGTAACAAAAGTTCGTCTGCTTTACGCAAAACGCGTACACAACGCACTCTGCCGTTAAAATATGTCGTTAAAATGGCGAGTAAGGCGAGCATTAGCCCAAATGATAATAAATTGGATGTCTTCTTTTCCTTGGCAGAAATTCGAGTAAATAATTTTATTAATGACCATGGATGGAAAGATCTTAATCATAAGTTAGTTTTCAATATTAATTTCTCTTCAATAATTACGCGAATTGGACAAGTTTTTTTTCCCCGAGTTAAAGAACAAAGGCTTAACTCCTCCAGCTTGAATTCTGAATGTAAAGAATTAAAGCAAATTTTAAATTATCATTTTAAAATATATTTAGCTATCGTAAAAAGTGTACCTCCTTAATATTGTTTAAATAAATAATATTTTCTTCGTAAAATTCGTTTTCAACGTTTGTACCTTAGATCGTTTTTCAATCGTCCCCATTTTTATTACCCAAAATATTACGTCAAGGTCGTTAGTAGCGCGGGTTAATAATAGATGTCAGGAGCAATTTACTTGAATAATCGATTCGAAGCAGAAGAACATTTGCTACAAAGTTTGCGAAGATGGGTATTGAATCGCGGCCCTCCCATATTCTTATGGAACCTGAATGAATTCTTGGTGTGTATATCAAGAAGTCTATGAACTGCCGCATATAATTATGGGAAACGCAGGACACTCATTTGCATTCTCTGAATACTTGAGGTTAAGGGAAAATTCTTATTCTCCGTAACCTAGATGGGAAATAGAGAAGTGTGATTGAAATGAACGCTGTTTCTTCTACTCTTCCAATACTCTACATTTCTTTTAATCTTTTATTTTAGGTAGGGTTAGGTTAGATTATGTTACCTTAACGTCGGGGTCGGGGAGGTTATATTTTGGTTTCCCAACTTGTGTTGTCTGCTGAACTGTTTATCATAGGTTAAGATAATTTTGCGTCCCCAAATATAATTATAACACAAACAAATCACGTACGTGCGAAACTTGCAAAGCTCGCGAGCGCGTACATTTCGTGCGTTTCATGAGTAATTCGGTATGAAAATAAGAAATTGCTTACAGTATTAGAGCGCAAATTTCCTCGTTCTGCGCGTGCGCACTTTCGACATTTCGCGCGAAAGCCATTTTTGAAGTTTATCCCCCTAGTTCGCAAACGCAAACGCGAATAAAAAAAGAAAATAAGTGAAATGGCGTGCTGGTTATTTAAACCAATTTGGTTTCTTTTATTCGCAACTTTACGAGCCTTTTTCCGATACATAAAGATAATTCGAAATTGGATTGATTTTTTCGAGTAAGAGAATTGGTTTTCGTCTTCAGATTTAGCATTTTTCTTAAACTACACATTCTCGAGTGCTTGCGAAATTGATTTAAGGTGTCTCACAAATATTCTTCGCTTCCTTCGTTTGGATGTCGTAACGTACCAACACGGATTCTTAGTACGATCTCTCAATTTTTACAATGATTTTTATATCCTAGATACATTTTTTTAATGCAAATACTTCTCTTACTCCCAGTTTCTTTTAGATGACGTGATGAATGCATTATTAATAATATATAAATTTTTATCATTCGTAATATTCAGCCGAAATAGGAAAATTCATTTAATGTTAGATGACATGTGAACGCGCCTTTATCTCTAATATTCATGTCGTTTATGTTTTGGATACATATGTAGACGCACCTTTACTTAAATTTTGCATGTGTCTAAACCATAAATATGGAATATCTTCTAATTTTCTTTTACATTAACTTAATCTTGTTATTTAGGTTAAATTTAACCATTCTAATATTTTTCTTTATAATATAAAGGCATGTTACGTTTCAATTCACTAAAACATATCACGACATAAGGGTAACTTATCATTATTTCAAAAAGATAGTATATACCTTCGATGAGCTTTGTTAGGCAGACTAACGTGAGTAACCATCATCGAGCGAGTAACCGTGAAGACGTGTGGAGTACATCCTTTCATCTCAACGTCTAGAGGTAGTTAATATACTATACATTCGGTAACTGAACCACAAAGACCCGAGGAGGGAGGAGATGAGTGGAAGATGGATGGTTTGTATGGTGGGAGTTAATTTGGGATCACTGTAAGCCATGTGGTTCGTCCGCTTCATGGATATCCGTCGTCTACTCTGCATGGAAGTCTGGTGGTGGTCTAGTTAATTTTGAATTAAATTGGCCGATTGGTTTCAAATTAATTAGTCACTGCTGGATGGACGTGTACACTTGGCAGAAAGATCAATTCCGCATGGAAGTTTGATGGTGGTCTAGTTAATTTGGAATCATTTGGCCGATTGGTTTCAAATGAAGTCACTGGATGAATATGTGGAGTTGGCAGGTGGTAGTGATCTTATCAATCTTGACCTTAAGTGGCTCCTTTGTGACATCTGGTTTGTTCTATCCCACACACGACCCTCTCGTGTGGTACTAGGCACTGTAGTGTGGCTACGGGGAGTAAACCTGAATCTAATATGGTAATTACTATTTTCATATCACTTTCCAGGTCACAAGATATCCGGTTACACCGGAAATGGTGGGCACCGGAAGTTATTTCGGACACACACATACACAGACAGACATGATCAAAGTAAAATCTCCCCCTGAACTAAAGTTCAGTCGAGGAGGTATTAAAATTCTTTCATCCTTATCTTTATTGTCGGTTCTAAGAAGTGTGATATATGTTAGTGTATCACGTGATTGTAAGTTTAAATTTTAAAGTTCGAAGAAATTTTAATCTTGGGGATCGAAAAACATTGCCTTATCTCTACGTTATTGTTTTCCTACCGCCTTGTTATCAGTGACAAATCGAAGAATCCTTTATCTATGGTGACTCATTGGGTTTTATGTGATAGTTCGACTAACGTGATTGTAACCGTTAAATATCGTGACGTAGCGCAATTTGTCACTAATTTTAATACTCGAAACAACAGCCTTGTCCCACGAACCTATTGTAATTTAAATGTCGGAATAAATCTAACTTCCACTAATTAGTTAATTAAACCTTACGTCACTAGAAACACATACACTTTTATTCGTTAACGCTTAGTTTCCAAATAAACATATAGACGTAATAAACTTCTGTAAGCCTATTTTTTAATTTATCATGCTATGAAGCTATAAGTTATGCATTTCTCCTGGTATGAAACTATGTTAATTTCTCCCCAACGTGCCTATTCTTAACTACAAATAATTTAAAACTTTTAAACTTCGAGACAATAACAAGGAACAATACACTAAAATGTAAGTACCAAACCCTATTGAAATTAATTATATTTTATAGTTAGAACTTGGGGATAGACTAAGTTAGTTTTAAGTAACTTCTCTCTCCTTATAGAGACACTACTAACGTTTTCGAGATTTCCACGAGCAAGTTAATTACCGTAACCCCTGACTGCAGGGTAAAGTTAGGATCTACTGATGTAACAACTGGCATATTTTTGAGCGAAAACGAATAAGGTCAACTATATGCAATGCGGGAAGAATTGACGCTCTTTTTCGACAGTAACGATGCTAAGCCTAGCTCGGTTTTCATTGAAGGAGCCCCTATTAAAAGTACTGAATTGAAGATTTTAAAGAACTTAAGATACTTAATATCCAATAAATGACTCGGGTTAGCGGTAACTACGGCACTTTTTACCGACCAAAAACTGGTTCGCCTTCGGTTCATCTCTGTGGGAGAAACACCTGGATCAACGCATTCAGGTTACCACGTTGCTAAACGAGGCAAATCAGGTTTTCCAGGCTGTTAAAGGCATCGTAGTTTTAAAGCTTACCGAATTTATCGCTGCAGCTTGTATAGCTGCCGTATATGTCACATTTCTCAGCTTTAACATGATTGTATTAAGCATATCTGGGCAGAACGTGAAGACAATAACTATTCTGAAACTGTTAGCAGTTTAAATATAGAAAATATAAGTCAAGCCTTTAATAACACTACTTTTCTGAGATTTAAACTCTGTAGTTAGATTGTCACCTTAAATGTAGTTAATTTTAAGCGTGATTTGTGAATAAATCAAAAAAAAATTTAACTTGTCGTATTTTTCCATATTCTGTCCACTCATTTATAAAGTATTAGAATTCGAAGATATGAAGGGGATGGGAGTGTAATATTTTCTTAGACACTTTTTCATACACCTCGCCTTTCATTCTATTAAATTTAAAACAGTGGATAGAATCTAAAATTTTCACTCTTCGCACTTTCCATCGATAAGATTATTTCCTAAATTAATATCCACCCAATTTTGGGAAAACCCCCAAAAACTCAAACATACTGGTAAGGAAAAAGAAGAAAAATTTATAATAAAGCATATATACTAAAATTTTTAAAATGATTATATAAGAACATAGAGTTCAAAAGTCCAATATAGTCCTTATCATAATACAATGAAAGACCGGGTAAGAATGATTCACGAAAAGACGTCGTTACCCTTTTGCGTATATATGCCAGCCCTATACACGACAGAAAATTAAGCTCTCCACGAGTTTATGGACCACCAGGAGACTGCTAAAGACCGTTCGACGCATGGAAAGAATTTTCTGTACCATTAAACCACCCAAGAAAATAAAACCTTCCATGATTTTTTGGACAAGTGTAGAACGACGAAGTAGACGTTTTATCTGAACCTATCATCGCCACGCCAGAAAACACTCCTGTTCTCAATGAAATTGAAGAGCTGCACGCCCTTGGTGACGCTTTATTTTGCGCGCGCATTACTCCGAATTTAGATGTGACTGACGTTGACGATTACTTGACTAAACATAGTGATCGATACAATGGAAAACTTTCTACGTTTATCACGATCCGGGCACGATATGTATGGAAACTAGCAGATTTGGGCGAAGAGATTGCATTTCTCGTGTACCATGGAAGTGTAATTCAACAGACTCTTACGGCGGACACGATTCCTAGCCAGATTGAATTGTGTGGACAAAAAATCGAGAAGCGGATTGAAAAGTTTCTAAAAAGAGGTAGTGGGTTGATTTTAGATAAACTTTTTACCTCCCCGACTGAACTTTAGTTCAGGGGGAGGTTTTACATTGGTTGTGTCTGTGTGCGTCTGTGTGTGTGTGTCACTTCCTGTGTAAGCGGATATACTGTGTAAACGAAATCACGTGACCTAGCTCGTAGAGCCAAACGTCTAGAGACGTAATCATGCCAGCTTATCGTTCAATTCCGTTTAACGGGAATTACCTCCGTTAAGCGTGGCTGCCACATTGAGTTTCAGGTGTCGTGCTATTATATACAACAGGACGTCTCCATTTGCATATTATCGCCTTTCACCATCCACTTTACGGTCAAACCTCGATGCTGGACAGTTGAAGGCGATTAAACGAAATGGGACGTCTCCCACCGTTATAATCACCTCCGACCATCCCCCCACCAACCTCCAGTTTCCGATCTCAGCGGGCCATACTAGCGAGGGGTCCCTCACTAATACCTTCCACTCCACTCAACTCCTCCCTCTACGGGTCTTTGTGGTGCAGTTACCGAATGCCTAGGGCTACGATAAACGTCTAGACGTTGAGAAAGGGGGTGTACCCCAACTCTTCTCGGATACTCGCTCGATGATTAAAGGTCCGCCAAAGCTATATATACCCCTTTTCCATGCTCTAACTATTTTGGCCTTATGCCGTGATATATTTTAGTGAATTGAAGTGTATAATGCATTTAAATTTTAATTTAAAATAATAATATTGTTTAACTGAATCTAACTAATAACGAAGCTGATAAATCAATTTAAAATTCGAGATAGTTTAGAAGATATTTAAGAAATTGTCCAAAAATTTAAAGAAATGTGACCGTTTAATACCAGTTTGAGTTGGCAGCAAAGCTGTTTTCTATATATCATTTAGTCCAAAAAGCAAGGTATAACGGGCAGTATAGGGTAAGGCTTGCTGCAAACTTAGGGTGGATTGAAGAATCTAAATAAAGGTACGTTTACACGGGCATCCAAGATAAAAATGAAAGCTGAGGCGGATTGATACAAAATGTTAAACCTCTCAAGAAAAATTATAGTCGTGAAAACTCTACTTTGACAGAAGTACAATAGGTTTCCCGCGTTTAAAAAACAACAATTTTGAATAAAAAATGGACATTAGATGTTGGAAAAAAAAATAGGCTTCATTTTTCTCCACTATAAAACCAAGAAACATTTCCGATTATTTTCATAATCAAAAGCAGCCGTGTACAGTGAACTGCGTTGGCAGACCAGGCGAGACGAGACCAGACGAAAGAGAGATATAATGACTTAAGTGAGAAAATCAACCAGCACAGAATGTCATCACCATTTGAAGTCAACAGAGCAGCGACACGGCTTTCATTTATCACCAGAAAGAGACGGCCTGGCTACGAAGAATTGAAACATGCAAGCAGTGAGTGTTTTCGGACTCGACATAAGAGATACCTACAGTAAGTAAAAGCTCGACAGTTCTTCATACGGCCTCATTATTCTAAACATAAAAGGAGCTATTCAAGTATAAATATTAAATGTATGGAAATTAGTCTACTTTCAGTAAGATATTTTTTTTATCATAGGAGTGGAAACTAATGTCTTGTCAGCCGGTTTGGAAAATAACCTCTCGACCAGCTCCATCCTTGGATTCTTCCAATGACTGGGATCTCTCGTATGATGAAAATATCAGTAATGGTCCTCTATTAGCACGTCAAAACAAGAATTTTAGACGAAAACTGTACTGGAAGTAATTGCCAATCATCTACCGACAATGGGTTGTAAATGGAACATTCTGTCTAGAATATTTCTTGGTTTGTCCAAGAGGAACTTGCTACCATATCTTCGTCGTTTTAATTCCTTGTCTTCCTTGCCATCCCAGGCTAAATCCTTCGTCTTTATCAAATCAGTGGATTATCAAAGATAATCACACAGTACAGCCTATGCTCAAGTGTTAATTTATATTACAAGCCCTTGTGTTTTACACATTTACTTTGAAAATAAAAAGTTCATTTGGAGTGTATATTAAGAAATCTGCTACCTGCCTAATATAATTATAGGTAACGCAGGAAACTCTTTTGCATTCTCTGAATACTTGAGGTTAAGGGAAAAATACTTATACTCCGTAACCTAGATGGGAAATAGAGAAGTGTAATTGAAATGCACGCTGTTTCTTCTACTCTTCCAATACTCTACATTTCTTTTCATCTTTTATTTTAGGTAGGGTTAGGTTAGATTATGTTACCTTAACGTCGGGGTCGGGGAGGTTATATTTTGGTTTCCCAACTTGTTATGTTATATTGCGATGCCGAAAAAATTAGCGGATAAGAAAGTGATTCTTAACATCAAAAACGATGATAATCGTTGCTTTTTATGGTCGGAGCTGGCGCATCTCCATCCAATAGAAAATAAAGATCAACCAACAAGAGTGCGAAAATACGTGGACTTTGAATTTCCTTTTGAACTAAATGCTGCTAAATTAGAAAAATTTGAAATTAGGAACGACCTTTCTATTAATATATTCGAAGGTGTTGTTTTTCCGTGTAATATTACCAAGAATTAAGTGATCAAAGAACGACAAAGAAGATCAAAGAATATTCCGAATCCTAAACCTTATTAGAGTTTTTCTCTCAAATAACTCTGTTAACCGTGGCTCTAGTTTTCCTTAGACGGTAAGCAGGTCTTTTGTTTGGGCTTTATTAACTCCAAAAGGTAAATAACATGTGCTGCCAAGATCCGAGATTCTTGTACATTGGGGTAGCTCAAACATTTTGGAATTTCACTTTTTTTGGTTCTGTGTGTCTGTACTTAGAGTCGTCGATCGGACGGGCCTATATCTAATTTGGAATAAATTTGTTCTCCTTTTTGAATAATTTTGATTAATCTTATGTCGATTTTGTGTGCTTTTGACCTTTTTTTTCCAAATCATACTTAAATCTATGATATACAGAATGGTCGCACGCGTAGAAATTACGGTTTCCTCTAGCTAGTTTAAAAACGGCCATAGAGTAATTGCACACCCCGCTTAGACAGCCCGCTTATTCAAAAAATGCTATAGCTTCAAGCTCTATTATTGCTATGACGCTAAGTTCGTAAGCGTTGAAATTCCATATGGATCCACCTCTAGCCAATGAACACGCCGTCAAGCGGTTAATCATCCAGCCTACAAATTCTATACGCGCTGCTCAAAAGTGACCTCGGTTTTCTATATTTATTCTGGGATAGAGAAAACACACCCATTTACCTTTACCCCCGCTAAATTTCGGAGTGAAATAAGCGGGAGAGTAGGGAAAGAGACTCCATAAAATGTTTCATCGGTTGGTTATGTAAAAATACTATATCTTTAACCAAAGACTTGAATATGGTAATTATTTTTGTTTATTTATTTTTTGAAATGAATTATTTTATTTTTATAAGTTTAAGTTTCCTATTTCGACTTATATATTAATTAAAATGAGTTATAAACTATAATCCAAGTCTAAGTGGGACGATCTCTAAAAGGCAGACATTTAAGGTCAGGTTTTACTAGAAAGACGTCTCTAGTTTCTCCGCCGACCGCCCTCTTGGTTTTAAATCCAGCGATCCACGTTTCGAATCTCGTCCATTCAACATTACGTTTTTTTTTATTAAACTATAATATTTCTTAAAATAAATTATATTATAAAATCACTCCTTTTCAAATATTATAATACCGTAAAAATTTAATTACAATTCAAGGTTTAATAAATTTAGCGCTTCAACTTTTTGCCAGTAGCTGAAAGCTGATTTCGTACATTATCTTACAGCTACGCTATACCTAAGAGCTCGGCCTGCTACTTTATCCAAGAAATACAATAAGCGTGTCACGCGCATGAAAATGGTAGCCTATTGGTTAAAACTTTGATACTGCTATGTCATCTGGTAGTACCCTAAGTAAAAAAAAACGCAATATAAGATTTGCTAAATCGGGCCAAAAAGCCAAGATTTTTTAAAACGTTTCATTGGTTGGCGATATCCACGTCACCCTGAGACCTGAAAACAGGCGGGAATGGAGTTTCCCGTATTTTGTTTTTATTCAACATCTAAGATTTTTAATGTTTTTTAAATAAATAAAATTATTTTTACCCATGTTAGTGTTTCTGAGGAAATAAATGCATCTGTAGAATTTAATTATTAGGTTTTTCCAAGCTTTATGTTAATAAAAAATAAAACAAAATCATGATTATGGAGGCAGCGAGGCCCTATATTGCAAGGCTTAGAGTTGTTGTAATTACTTTTGTTTTACACAAAATTTTGGATTGGATTTTAGAGAAGATTAAATTCGTTTTCTATTTTAAGATAAAAATTAACCATTAACATCAGGCCAGGAACAAGACGCGCGGCTGCTTAATGTAGTAACTGTCTTTAAAGACCAAGAAAAAAGATATGATAAATGGATTCCCGAATCTTGTCAAATCTGTTAGTAAATAAAAAATGAGAGTTGACTATCACGGGGTGGCAGTTTTGATCATGGGTTCTATGGGGTGGTAATGTTAATTTTCCTTCGACGGACATTTCCCCGGATATTCTCCCGGCAATTGAAAGGCGGTATAGCCGCAGACCTATGCCAGCGACACCCCGCAAAGGGGTGTGATAAGACTCCGCTGTTTCGGAAGCTCACAGCGGCAGATAAGAAATCGTGAATATCGGGGTGGCAGTTTTGGTCTTGGGTGCTATGGAGTGGCAATGCTAATTTGGCTTCGACGGGTAAGAGCGTCGATTTAACGTCGGGTAGAGAAGAGCGTTCACCCCGTGGAGAGCTACCCTTGGTTCTACGTATAGAGGGTGTGATAAGACGCCGTAGTTTCGGAAGCTTACAACGGCAGATAAGAAATCTGGAATATCACTAGTTCCAAATGCTTATCAGCGTTCGAGTTCGGTGTTTATCTTTTGAAATAGAGCTAATAGGGAAAGAAGGCTGCTATGATTAAACGAATTATTTATTCTTAAAGTCTTAAAACAGAGGAGAGGGCGAAAGGGTGTCATCCCGCGACGTGTGGGTAATTAACCGCGCGCGTTTTAAATTAGAATCGGTAGACTGACGGGAAAACCGAAATATTTCACGTCGGAAATTCTTGTAGGCTTAACCGGTATTATATTTTAGGCTTATATATAAATGAAAAGTGAGTGATAAGTGTTTTCAAGAGGTAATGTAAACAAGCAGTTACGTGTAGGAGGGGCTTTTTAAATTGAAAAGTAAACAACCGGCAGTATAAAAGAAATATACAATTAAATTTTTACTTATTCTCTCATCGACTGCGAAAGGATTGAAAATGTATGTATATAAAGTAGCTTATTAGACGATAGCCGGACTTGGAATAACGGTATTTTCTATTTAGGCTCACCGCCAAAATATTTCCAATCTCACCCCTCAAAGGAATTGGGGTAACGCCGAACTGCGAAATTCAACTAGGATGTCTGAATGGAAGTTCCCTAATAACGTTGACCGAGGCAGAATTCCTGGAGCTATACCGAGCTCGAGCGGATATCACGTCATTCCTAGAGGATCAGAAAATTGCCCCGCCTGCTTGGTTCTTCGAGGGGTCTGAAACGAAGCGAGTTGAGTTAACCGAATTTCGAGACATCAGAATTCTCAACATACGAGAGATGCGACCTGGTAGCGGGGCAAATTACGGCGAACTATACCCCACAAGAGTTGGGTTTGCCATTTCAAAACTCCTATGGCGATCTTTCTTGGAGAAATTCGACGAGGTTATAACCTTCCTGGAAGAAGTCAAACGGGTCTATGATAAAATTAAAAAAAGCGTACTCGGGCAGTTATCGGAAACAATCACCGCAATGTGCTACGGGTGTGAAACCGACCACCCATCCCAAACAAAACACGACTGCGTGATGTACGACTGGAATACCCGGGTGGAAATGAACTACGCAACGGCCATGGGTAAGATGAGCTACTCCGAGATCACGGATGAATTCGTATCGAATACATTTCTGGGTGAACAGTTCTGCGAATATATACTTTGTAATATTGCCTGTATCTCCAAAAAATTACTATTGAAAACTGAAGATGTTACACCCTAATAAAATCAATCCTTCATTTTCGAACCGAGTCTCTAATTTTTAATTTTAATATAAAACCTATCGTACCTACGGAGATGGTCTCATTACAATCATGGACCTAAGTCTGAGTCACCCATTCACCGGTCTGATCGCAGGAAGTATGGACAAATAAATTTACAACCAACCGCATAGAAACGTACAATTTATCTAATTTCAGGTACTCAGAGCGGGAAAAGCTATTTCGTAGCGAATCTTATAGCGCATAAGGAAGTAACTATAAATCCCTGTCCGCAAAGAATAATTTATTGCTATACAGAATTTCAACCTAAGTTATTTAATTGGATCCATGAAAAGGTTCCTTCGGTAGAATTTCACGAGGGTTTGCTCGATGATAATGATTTGAACTCTGGGACTAGAAATTTAGTTATTATCGACGATCTGCTTTGTGAAGTAGCCAATAATAAAAGCATTACAAATTTATTCATACGTGGCTCACATCATCGAAATACGAGTGTTTTAATTTTAATGCAAAACTTATACTACCCGGGGAAAGAAATAAGAACCCTGAATTTAAACTCCCACTATATATGTCTCTTTGCAACACCTAGAGACAAATCGAGTATTTATACCCTAGCCAAGCAAATATCGCCGACAAATACTAAATACGTTATAGACGCCTTCCAGCAGGCTGTAGCTAAAAAATATGGGTATTTATTCATCGATCTGAAACCAAATACCTCAGATGAACATAGACTTCGGACCGGTATCATACCAGGAGAGGAAGCGGCTGTGTTTCTACCTAAATGAGACATGAATAAATCAGAAAAATTGAAGCACAATATCGAGTTTTTAAAGTTTTTATGCGTATGTAACACCAAACAGCGTCGAGCCATAATACAGCTAGCCAAAAGGGATGAGATTCTAGCTTTGACGGAATGTTGTTTAAATATACTAAGCGGGAATGTCAAATTATCAGTCGCAGAGAAGAAACGGCTAGCTAAACATCGCGAATTTATTCGAAGTATTTCAGAAAATATTCCAGTTTCTAAAAAGAAAAAAATTCTAGTACAAAAAGGTGGTTTTTTACCTCTGTTATTGGCACCCCTGCTCTCTGTATTAGGATCTGTAACAGGTGCGGCTATAAGCAGGGCCATCTAGCGAAATATATAAATATAATTAAAACACAGTAATGGCTAGAAAAATGTTATTGGTTTCGGAGGATGTTCTTAAGCGGTTAAAAAACTCTTCGGAAGAAAAAAGGGAGGAGCTCGAAGCACCTAGTCTTGATAGGGATATGAAAAATATCCTAGAGAATAACACAATTTCAGGGTCAGACAAATTAGCGCTATATAACCAAACTCTCCAAAGACATCTAAATTCCAATCGAAAAACCGTGGAGAAGACAGCGACGGAAAAGCCGTCAGAGAAAAAGACATCCTGGATTGCTGAGATTGCTACTGGATTACCCAGTAGCCTGGTTAATGACGGGATAACGCTATACAACTGGATCGAGAGGCAAAAGGATTTAACATGGTCCAAACTGGGTGAACTGGAAATTTCCGGGCATCCTGTAACTGGAACGAATGTAGTTGATTTAATTTACGATGGAGTTAGGAAAAGCAGCGGTGTAACGAACCCTGAAGGTTTCGAGATGTTTTACAAGATGTTAAATAAATATAATGTCCCAAAAAAGATCATAAAAAACCCGGCGAGAAAATCGTTTATTAATTCGATTATTTTAAACACTCCACCATCAAGATCGAAGACTTGGGTTTATGTATAATATTTTTAGCAAATAAAACATTTTACCCTCCACCGATATCATTTATTTCAATTGTAGACACTAACATGGAAGGTTGCGCGGAAGTTTTGACCGCTTCTACGTTAACACAACTTCTCGACTTTTTTAGAAAATCCCCAAAAGCTCTTACAGCTCTATTAATATTATTAGTAATAATTATAATACAAGTATCCGACTTTTTATTTGAGTACTTCTCACACCCTCGCGAGACCGGTAATAACAATTTCACTTTAAATGGATAAATTAGACGGTATTTATTATAATGTCGCAGATCCTGGAGGGTACGCCAGTGTTTTAGGGCTATATCGCTCGGCCCGAGAAAGGGGGCTTGATGTTACGATAAAAAACGTCAGAGAATATCTGGCCCACCAAGATGCATACGGTTTACATAAGCCCGCAAGAATACGGTTTCAACGGAATAAAACTATATCTAGTGGTGTAGACGCCCTCTGGCAGGCTGATTTAATCGACGTGCAACGTATTTCCAAACATAACGAGGGGAAACGCTATCTTTTATCCTGTATTGACGTTTTTAGTAAAATGGGGTTCATCGAAGCCGTCAATAACAAGAGGGGTGAGACGATCGCCAAGGCGCTGGTCCAAATATTCGATCGGGGGAGAAGCCCCGCCTCTTTGAATACAGATCATGGATCCGAGTTTATAGCCCAAGCAGTGCAAAAAGAGTTGAAACAACGGGGAATAAAATTCTATACCCATCACTCGGAAATTAAGTGTGCCGTGATCGAGAGATGGAATCGTACAATACAAACAAAAATGTATCGATATTTTACGGGTAAGGGTACATTAAAATACACAGACGTCCTTCAAGATTTGGTTTCTAGCTACAACAATTCATACCATTCCGCTATCAAATGCAAACCGGTAGAAGTGACGTCACAAAACACCAAAAGAGTTTGGGAAATACTATACGGAGATCAAAGACCGACTATGCCAATTCCCTACACGCTGGAGTTGGGGGATATTGTTCGAATAAGTAGGAGTAAGCGGCTTTTCGAAAAGGGGTACCAACCAAACTTTTCGGAGGAGCTGTTCAGGGTGGTTAAAAGACTACCGCGGAAACCGCCGGTATATATGCTCGAGGATTTAAAGTCTGAGCTAGTTTTAGGAACTTTTTACTCCGAGCAGGTTCTAAAGGTTTACAAAGACCTAGCCACATTCGCGTTTAAGATCGAAAAAGTAATAAAGAGAAGAAGAAATCCCGACAACACGGTTGACCTTTTTGTAAAGTTCCTGGGCTATAATTCTCGTTTTAACGATTGGGTTAGAGAAGTTGATCTACAATGAGCAGTTTCTATATCACGCTCCCCTCAGATTCTTCGATGAATTACTTCCCCAATAATACCGTCAGCAAATTCCGAACCTATCTCCCGGAAATAGTGAAATTTTCGGGACCCTACGAAGTAGGCCTTTCAGAGTTATCCTACCCCCATAGTTGGAACAACGTAAAGCAAGAGTACTTCATACGTAGTTGGACTGAAGGTAAACCCGGGGACCCAGGATTCAAATTTCAGCGGTTAATTCAGATTCCACCTGGAAATTATAACACGGTTCACGAACTTCTGGAGATGATTGAACTTAGTAGTGGGAACGGGGTGACGTTCAGTTACGAGGTGCTCAGTAAACGTGTTTCCGTCGAGCTAAAAGATGGGGTTAAATTGGACATACCCACCCACATTGCTAATATGTTGGGCTTCACCCGCGAAGATACGGGGGAGGTTATAAGGATAGAATCTTCTGCAAGGGCACCGTATGCGATTGACATGAACGCGTCCTTACATTCCCTGTTCGTATACTCAGACGTCGCTGAGAAAACAATCGTGGGGGATCGTAACGTTCCACTTCTTAGATTAATTAGTGTTAGGGGACAGGACGGCGAGACGATAGACGCTATATTTACACGACCGCACTATATTCCCGTGGCGTCACACCAAATACAGACAATCGAAATAAATATTATGGATGACCTCGGAAACCCTGTTCAATTCGAGCGTGGTAAGATTCACGCGACTCTGCATTTCAGACCTCTGAGATCCTGGTTTCGGCTATAATAGTAAGACACCCCTCTATCAGCGGTCACTCGTATAGAGATAAACGTACTGTCAACATCATGAGGACGCCGGTATACCATACCGTGGAGGAATATGAAAATTTATTTTTAAATCAGGCCGGATACGGTTCGATTCCTGTATATCAGGGCATAAGCGTACAAAGGGGTTATGGTTTGGGTAACATTTTAGCGTCCGCCTTTCGCAGCGCTATGCCGTTACTTAAAAAGGGTTTATCGTACTTGGGGAAGAAATTATTAAATACAGGAGGGAAGGTCGTGGGTGATGTCGCGAGTGGCATACCTGTGAAAGCGTCGTTAAGATCCCGCTCGAAAATGGCAGGGAAAGAAACTATTTCCGCCGCCTCCGAAGCCATCCAAGATATGATAGGTTCGGGACTTAAAAAGAAGCGTGCCAAAAAATCCCCGACCACATTAAGGAAGGCTAGGAAGAAGAGAGCACCTCGACGATTCCCCTCTCCTTCGGATATTTTTTCAAGATAGAAATGGCTTTGCTACACCCCCACTCGAATAGCTGCGTAAATTCCGAACTCAACCTATTCGAAGTACCTATGACCCAGACGAGTGTCATATCAGGAGAATGGGTTGAGCATAATCCAATATCAAGTATTTCGAATAATTCATCTTTAACATTCCACATCAACGGGAACTCCGAGACTTACGTCGATCTATCAAAAACTCTGCTGCACGTTCAAGTGGAAATTAAGAAAAGCAGCGGCTCCCACCCGCTAGCTACGGTTTTTGCCGCTGACGGTACTGTAGCGACCCTGATGGATAATCTGGCTCCAACCAATTTATTTCTACATAGTATGTTCCCCGAGGTTCACCTGTATTTAAACGAGAAGTCCGTTACACCCTCGGCTCAAAATTATCCATATAAAAGTATGATTCAAACGCTGTTAACATACGGGGATCCGGCTAAAAATAGCCATCTGACGAGCTCTCTATATTATCGGGATACAGCGGAATTTTTCGATAATTTTAACGCTAACGAAGGGTTTCAAAAAAGAGCTAAATTTGCCCAGAGTGGTTTAATTGATATGATCGGTGGTTTGCATCTGGATTTATGTCAACAACCGCGATATCTACTAAATCTAGTAGATTTGAAATTCGTTTTCGGGAAGCCGAACTTCGATTTCTGTCTACACGGTGATGTAACGGGTCGCGTTGAAATTAAGTCCGCCGCGCTGTATATCAGAAAAATGAAGCTTATCCCCGAAATCGGTCTCGCACATGCCAAAGTGATGCAGGTAGCTAGAGCGAAATATCCAATTAATAGAACAGAGTGTACGTCTTTCTCTATACCTACGGGAAATATGAGCGTAGTTCAAGATCACCTTTTCACAGGCTCAACCCCCAAGAAAATTTTTATCGGCCTAGTCTCGCAAAGCGCCTACTTAGGGGAACTAAAGTTATGTCCGTTTAACTTTCAAAATTTTAATTTAAATCATATTGGGCTGTCTATCGACGGGAGTAGCGTCCCCCACAAACCACTTACTCCAAATTTCGGTCAGAATAGTTTTATCCAGGCGTATAATAATCTAACTCTAATGACCGGGCAGTTCCAACTTGACGAGGGTAATCAAATAAGTCGGGATGATTTTGCCGGCGGTAACTGCCTTTATTGTTTCGATCTTACAGTGGATTTGACTTCAAACGCTTCCCATTTCCATTTGGTTAAAAACGGGAATTTAAGACTTGAATTAAAATTCGCCGCCCCTCTTACGGAGACTGTGGCTGTAATTGTTTACGCTGAATTTCAGTCGCTCATTGAAATTGATAAGAACAGAACCGTTATCGTCGTTGATTAGAATGGACACTACGCAAATAAAGAACATATTGGAGAACGATAAATACACCAAGGATATTTTTCGTGGTGTGTTCGCGGCAAATAGTCTACCAAAAACCGTGCAATCATTCCCATCGCTTTTTATCGTAAATACCGCATCATCTAGCGAGGACGGAGAACATTGGTGTCTTATGTATTTTACTAGCTCGAAAAACTTAGAGTTTTTTGAAAGTTATGGAAACCCTCCCGACGTGTTTAAATTTAATGAATTCGCGGAGAAAAATAGTCGAATGATTTCGTATAATTCTTTGCAGTTACAAGGGAATAAGAGTTGGACCTGTGGGGGGTATTCGATATATTTCAGTCTCAATAGATGTCGCGGTGTTAAAATGTACAACATTATATCCAGGTTTTCTAAGAACACAATTTCTAACGACAATATGATAAAAGAATTTATGTACAAAAGATTTTCAATAAAATTATAATTTATTTAATTTCATATCAACAATCTTCAATACTTATTTTTTATTCCAACTTTATTATTTTTTATTTAATTTCCCTAACTCGGTCGTTAAATTTTTTTATTAAACGATGACCGTATGATAGGGTTCGTATCCCCCCAGGAAGAATGTATTTCTTGTTATCGCAGGCGGATAGCGCCTTCTTTCTTTGGCTAACTGTGTATAGGTTGTGCTTGTCGCTGACAATCCTTTTCATAACGCAGGATGTCTCAGCCTCACCGAATAAGCATTCACGGTAATCTGAGTGGTGGATAGAACGTTTCACAACACGGCGACAGATCCCCTTTGCAGTCTTCTTCTCCCCCACCTCAGATAAAATGGAATAAAGTTTCGGTCGAAGTCCGACGAATTCTAATAGAGATAGAAAAATACATTAGCACATATTTAATACAGAAACTTATCCACAAAAATCACCTTTTATAATCCCACCATTCATCTCGTCTTTCATTTTACCCAGAACCTTCTTATTGGTGTCGCTGAAAAGGTTGTGCGATTTTGGGTAGCCCGAGAAATCAAACCGATCGCCATGCTTTTTGAAGTCGGCGTACACGTCCTCGGTTTTTATATCGTACATTAAGCTATCTATGAATGAAAAAGTTAGTATGCGGCAAATAGTGTGAAAGATAAACTAATACCCGTATCAGTAAACTGTAGTACCGCGTTGCCGCCGTATTTCTCCTTGATAAAGTCATAGTGGAATTTATACAGAAATAACTTGGCGAAATCTAAAATCGAGAAGCCCGTGAATATGGGTCTATTTAGATAAAGAAATGATTTAGCTCGTTGAATCCCGACCAATTCATTATGGTACACAATGAACTTTTGAAAGGCGGGCGACGATGTTTTTTTGATTGCTTTTTCAGCTGTCTGCACGAGGGTGAAATCAATTCTATTTCGCAAATTCTCCATCGTTTTACCGAAAACGCTAATGTATTACAGAGATTAATAAAAATAATTGAATTAATTCCGTGCGCTTTATACCTGTTGTTCATCAGCTTAAAAAAATCCCGTTGAAATTCTGTAGTGGCGATCTTCCTCTTTTCCGTGTTGAAATCAATGTATGGACTAAGCCAAGGTCCTTGACCGAACGATAGTACTCTATGTACTTTTTTTAATTTCAAACCCTGAGAGATATAATATTTAAGATTCCTATAATGTGTAACGTAGTTCGACTTGTTATTTAAGGTCGGTAGGAGTTTAGGTAGTGTGTCTTTTAAGGGAAGGCCGTTCTTCGTCATTAGCAATTTGTAGGTCGGGGAAAACATGTCGATCGTTATTTTCCTCGTTTCCGGTGCGAGAGGGAAACAATTATGTGTGTTGTGTAGCTCCTCCGGGTAGTCCAAATCAACCTCTAGGATGAATCCATATGGTGAATCGTCTGGCAGATCCAAAATATACTTCAGTGTGTAGGCCAGAAGATCACTATCGGGGTCGATCCACCCGAAGTTGTTCATCGGGAGGTAGTCCTTCATAACTTTGCCTTATTATGAAAAAAAAAAAAAAAAAAAAAAAAAAAAAAAAAAATGAGCATGAAATTATTGAAGATTTCCAATTATTATATTTACCATATAAATTGTTTATGTCTAAATATACGATATAGTTGCTAGGTTTGGATTCGTCGTGATCGGGGAGATATTTGTTATTAGCTTCGGCGTATCGATTGCTTATCAGAGATACACCACCTCTAATCCCACGTTCTACAATACAGGAAAACATTAATGTCAAGTATTAAAAATAAATATAAATGAAACTACCGATAAAGAGATGTATATCCGGATCCAACAGCAAATCTAATTTTACACCTGTCTTCAGGAGGGCGGCTTCCCAGGCTAATCCTGGTCCTGTGTATGAATGTGCAGGGTCTAAGCGATAATAATCCAAACACATGGTTCTAAATTCCTCGAAAACACACGCCAACTGTAGCGTATCAATTTGAACGTATGTGTCGTGAAGATCTCCTAGATTTTTTATTTCAAATTTCTCCCAAACATCCCGAGTGTGTTGGTAATTTTCATCGGATATATGCTCGTCGGTTAGAATATTATAAAAAGCTTCTTTAGGTGGTAATTGAGTCTCCTCAAACCGTGCCATCGAGTCCATATAGTCATAGGGGTATGACAGCTTCTTGAGAGCTAAACATACTTGCTCAGGGTTATACGATGCAGCGAGGATGCTAAATTTGTTGATCCCGTCCTGAGCCAAATTTTGAACCAGGGTGTCGAGCGAGGCTGGCATAAATCTCATTGAATCTATAAATTGTAGACAGCTAAATCCGATGCAGATATATCGTTCGGAGTTATTTGGGATGACCTCTATATTCTGCTCCTTGAAAATACCCATCTTCTGTAGGATCAGATGCGAATCGTAGCTTTAAAGAGAGGGTGAAGATTATAAAAATAATCAGTACTTATAATGGGATTGAAGATATTTACTTGGACATATTGTGAAGAACAACAGGTATTTTTTTGTCCATCCGCATCTTGAGGTTACAGCTGTTATGAGCGCGACCCCGAAAACTACTTAAAATGAAGGATAATGAAATACAGAACTAATAAGCTAAATAATTTTAAAACTCATCTGTTAGATGGCAATGGTCGTTCACCCCGTAATCCTCTGTCGTCAAAATTCCAGTACATATATAGCAGTGTGTTGATTTTCTACTGGCTTCTAATTCATTCGGGGTTAAGTCCATTGGAATGTTCTTTTGTAGAATCTCCAATATATTTTCCTCCTCCATTAGTAAACTCTCAAGAAACACCTCGACAGCGTCTATCCCACGATACGTGACAGGTAGCCGGGGCTTACCTGGTGAAATTGGTTAGAAACTAGGTCGACGACAAGAAGCCAGAGACTTACCATCTTGTCCGATTACTACGTAGCTGAACCCACAGGCGACATGCTCGGCGAGTTTTGTGGTGGAGGAAAGAGTCGAGTTATTTGAACAAGTTTGATAACGGTTTAAAATGCTCTCAAAGTCGGCGTAAATAACGAACGGACACTAAACGAATAGCGTGTAAGATAGGGAAACCGACTAGAATTTAGAAAATAATTTACCTTCTGCATCCACTCGAATTTTTCAAAATATAGAACAGGCTTTTTGAGGGGCATCTCAATTCGTTGGGGTGCGTAGATGGAGCAATGTTTTTTATGTTCGGCGTGATTTTTTTTGGCGTTTGCCCCGGAATACCTATGTAGGCATCTTCTACATATATATTTTTCCGTTGTGGTTGGTAAAATGCGACAGAAGTCGACTTAGGCTTCGTATAAGGCAGTAATGTTTTTTATCTTTTTCAGTCAGAAGCAGGAGATCAATCTCCCTTTCCTCGCTTACTATCTGTTCACTGACGTAGCGGGGGAAGACTCCTCCCTCCCAAGCAAACACGTTAATCGAGAGATTGTTTTTAACTTCAAATTTTTTTAATTTCATATTGTGGAGTAAAAAGGGGAAGCTTATTTCCGAACAGTCTAATTCGTTCTCATATTGTTTATATCCGGAGACACGATTGGCGTTCAATTCAACAGGATGAAGATGGGCTAAGCAGGCCCATTTAAAACACATCCCATCGTTCGATTTTATGTTGAGAACGCTTTTTGTTTCTATAACCCCCTCGGGGGTATTTATGTAGGAGCCTGCGACAAGGGGTAGATACTTGATAACATCCACTTGGAGGTATAGAATTCTATCTACCACCCAATTGCTCCCTAGCTCCTGGAATTCTTGCATCTGATTAGAAATGGTTTGAACGCACCCGTTGATCTGATTTTCGAGTTCATCCGCTAAGAGTGTAGTCTGAGTTCTACTTCGTAGGTACGGGATGTGCTCCATCTCATCACCGTTGGGTAGTACTTTAATATAGCGGACTCTTATTATAATATTCCATTTAATTCCCTTTCTTTTAATAAGCTGTTGCTCCAAATATCTGATTAAACTAGGGATGAGCGGGGTCATAAATTGTTCAAGGTCCGTCTGACAATCAGGTGGGGTGAATCTAGCACTTAGAATCGCATCCCCTAAGGCTAACATTTCCTCCGCACCGGAGGCAAAATCATTCTCGACAGGGACGAGAATCTCCTCAGGGCGAATTGCATCCTTTTCAAGAGGTGTGGGTTCATCCTCGGACGGCATGGAACCATTCTCGGGCAACGTAGATAGGGTTTCGGTTGACGAAGCGTCGTTTACAGGTTGGGTAACAGGAGAATTTCTATGTATCCGGGAATGTCGCGTTAAATGTGTTTTACGCGCGAAAAGTTTTCCACATGTATCACAAGTGTATTTGACCCCCTCATGTTGTTCGCGAACATGTCTCGTTAACACATCTTTTCTCCTAAATTCACAGCCGCAAACCCCACAGGGAAACATATTTTTATAAAGTACTTACTAGTTTTACGATGTTGTAGTCCATAATGAAACAAAAAATTCTGGGTGGGTTTATATATCAGCCCTCGTTTATCAGTAAACTTGAAATTCTCGAATATACTCGAGAGAAGAGATAGATATTAAAGGAAAACTTTATTCATTTTGTTTATTCTTTACTGAAAATATTTTAATATACATATATATATATTTTTTTTTTATTTTTTTATTTATTTATTTTTTTTTTTTTTTTTATTTTTTATTTTATTATTTTTTTTTTTAATCACCCTCGGGGTCATCCAAGATCGTTTGGCAGATCTGTTCCAGGCTGATTAAATGCTGTAAATCATCCGTCTCGATAACAGGCTTAGATTTCCGGGCTCTCTTTTTAATCAAAACCTTATCCGCGGATTTAGATCTTTTCCGAGGATTAGATTCGAGGATTTTTGAGGTCCCCGATGACGCTAAAACCCCAGTGCGAGGCTGAGCAGAGTCTGGAACGATCAAATTCTCGAGACTGGGGACATCTGGTTCCCTGATTTGAGATATCACCTGCGGGGTGATCGTGGAAGACGTTTGAACACCGTTGTTGTCTTTCAACAGTTGTACGAGGTCCAGAGCCTGTGACGTTGTCGGAATGGGTTCTTGTTGTGGGATGGGTATCGCCGCAGGGATTGACAACTGGGTGGAGGCGGGAATCGGAACACCCTGCTTGGAGATATTAACCTCGATCCCTAGAGAACTCAGGATGTCAGCCACCTCTGCTTCACCTTCGACCGGGATATCGATTTTTTTTACCTGATAAAGACATATTAATGAATAAACTTAATAATAATTTAAAGTACCCAACTAGCATAGTCATTTTTAAAAAATAATCTTACGGATATAAATTTTTGACTTCCTTTTAGGCCGTTAGTCCGCACGTTCTCCAGATTCGCGTTATATGGGAGATCCACCCTGATTTGTCCTGTAGCTTCGTTGGGGTAGATCCCGTTATGCCAGCGCTTATGATATTTTTGGATTATTATCATAAAAACCTTGAATGTTAATTCAAGGTTCTGTGATATTAATCCTAGGGTGGCGGTATACAACAAACTGCAGATGGTTGGGAGGGGGTTCTTAGCATCCATAGTTACTATGAGAAGGGACCAACGAGAGAATAATATTTCCAATCTATACCGTTCCTTTTTATACCAAATAAAATCGTTCGCGAACGATAACTGAAGTACTCTAATATATGGGTAGTTTTTCTAAGTATATCATTGGTAAACACTTAAAGTAAGTTCGTTTGTAT
The DNA here is from genome assembly GCA_963920705.1 of Odiellus spinosus. NCBI lineage: Eukaryota > Metazoa > Arthropoda > Arachnida > Opiliones > Phalangiidae > Odiellus > Odiellus spinosus. Next base: position 57,665 of record CAWUCO010000146.1, on the reverse strand, counting down.
TTTATACTAAATTGAGAAATCAGTAAGAGTGCGAATCGAATTTTATTTATTTATATACAAACACTTAACTTTGTTTTTTAAACCACAAATTTAATTTATAAGCTTTAAAAGAGCAACACTGGGCGTTATTTTTGTGGTATTTACAATAATCAAATATCGGTTCTCTCGTAAATTTAGGGCAGCCAAGTGACTCAGCATTTCCTACGTCATGACCGAGATATCTCGACAGGAAAATTGACTTATCGAGTCCCTTCGTCCAAAACACGTTTGCTTTTTGTAAAAGACCCCTTAAAATATCTTCGAAGTCCTTGTAATTATATTCTCCGTCGCACCAAAACATCCCTCCTATATTACGGGTAATCCATCCGTTCAAACGCCTGTCTTTGTAGCTGAGCTCGTTGTACCGAAATGGCGGTTTAAAGGAGAAGACTCCATTCTCTCCCGTTTCCACGATGTAGTACGCCAATTCCTTTATTATGTACTCGCCATTAGCCCGCAGGAAGCTAGCTTCGAGAATACATGTCTTCGCCATCAGAATTAACAGCCTTTCGGAATACGGTTAATTCTCCGTGTGAAAACGGTTACTTACGTAGCGAATATGTTCACCCAGACTCATCGTCGAGACCTTTTATACTAGCGCTTGTTTACATTACCTCTTGAAAACACTTATCACTCACTTTTCATTTATATATAAGCCTAAAATATAATACCGGTTAAGCCTACAAGAATTTCCGACGTGAAATATTTCGGTTTTCCCGTCAGTCTACCGATTCTAATTTAAAACGCGCGCGGTTAATTACCCACACGTCGCGGGATGACACCCTTTCGCCCTCTCCTCTGTTTTAAGACTTTAAGAATAAATAATTCGTTTAATCATAGCAGCCTTCTTTCCCTATTAGCTCTATTTCAAAAGATAAACACCGAACTCGAACGCTGATAAGCATTTGGAACTAGTGATATTCCAGATTTCTTATCTGCCGTTGTAAGCTTCCGAAACTACGGCGTCTTATCACACCCTCTATACGTAGAACCAAGGGTAGCTCTCCACGGGGTGAACGCTCTTCTCTACCCGACGTTAAATCGACGCTCTTACCCGTCGAAGCCAAATTAGCATTGCCACTCCATAGCACCCAAGACCAAAACTGCCACCCCGATATTCACGATTTCTTATCTGCCGCTGTGAGCTTCCGAAACAGCGGCGTCTTATCACACCCCTTTGCGGGGTGTCGCTGGCATAGGTCTGCGGCTATACCGCCTTTCAATTGCCGGGAGAATATCCGGGGAAATGTCCGTCGAAGGAAAATTAACATTACCACCCCATAGAACCCATGATCAAAACTGCCACCCCGTGATAGTCAACTCTCATTTTTTATTTACTTCTGTTCAGAGAACTCCAAAAATAATAATTTTGAACGTGATATGCGGGTGAAACTTTTTGACTTCCATTTCGTTCAACGCTCTGCAAACGGAAAAGTTATTCCTGAAAATCCTTCTCAATCAGAAAGGCATTTGCGAACACGTAAGAGGCTTCGCAAGAAAGTGGCCAAAAACCTTATAACACCCAACTCACTCTCCTGTGGAAGAAAAAGGAAAGAAAGACAACGAAGTTGAATCTCCAGCCACCCCAAACGTTAAATTCAACGCATTATTAAATCCACCTAAACCCAGTAAAAAATAGTCTGATAAACAAATTGTACGCGAGAATAAACTTTTTGTAAAACAAATGTAGCAATTTAGAAAAATTAAAAAGATAATACAATAATAACTTCCTAACATTCTTTTTCATTTTAGGCATTAATTTTTATCACAACAAAAACTACTCTTTGCAATTGAATATTATTATTTTGGTGATTTTTAACAATTAAAATTTTTTCTTATATTAATATTTTTCAACTTGTGATATAAACTGACTTCATTTTGTGTACTTTTTTGATAATAAGTTCCTAAGAACTTACTACCATTACATTTTACCTTTGATATAATAATCAACACTTTGTACATGCTCTTAAAAATGTTACTTTTGTATTAAATTTGCATTGTCTACATTGAATTCTATTATTTCATTGCAAATAAATAATAAACGCAAAATTATTTTCTCTTGTACGTTTAATATTCATAGAAAACGAAAAATTAGACTTTACCGCCAAACCACATTATCCCCGGAGGTATCATGGTGACGTCACACAAAGCGCGCCAATTTCAATTCTCGATCCAGGCACCCCTTGGGTAGTACCTAGGTTCTGTTCCGACGTATTTTCTTTGATATCACGTGATTGACTAGTTAATAGTTTTTATGATTATCACTAATTTATTTGTAGCAATTTTCGTTCAAATTTAATTTTAATTCAATTTCTACTATCGTATAATTATTTAATTTGATTCTGTATAATTGAATTTTTCTATATAATTGTATTTCTTCTGGCAACCACCCAGAATAGGCTACACCTTGTCGTTGCTTACAGGGTTAGGTTCTCGGAGAGATAATTATTTCTTTTCCCAACTTACGTTCACAATTGTCACTTTTCATGAAAACGTTTTCAGATTTTTAGCAATGCAACTATTTTGTTTATTGTCAAACTAACTCTTAAGTTCACCCAGACTACTTTTTTCAATTGGACAAATATTAGTTGAAAAACCTAGTTGCCAGGCAACTAGAAAGGAAAAGGTAATCCGTAACGTTGTAATTACTACTTGGAATGGGCAGATACGATTATCATTCCGAGAACACACATCACAACTTGCAATGGACATAAACTATCATTTTAAATGGCAGTGCCATAGATCCAATCCTTTCACGAATAACTCTGCGAAAATTTGTGTTATAGAAGGTTTCAATGTAACAAGCAACATCATTTCCGAAACTAAGCAATTGGGAAGTCTTTGATACAGAATAATTCTTCAAGTAGACCAAGCAGAAATTTCAAACTTGTTTCTTCCGGGCTTGTGACTTTGAGATCTACTAATAGATGTCCATAACTAATAACTGTAGCTTGTCTGATCGCGTCCACGACGTATTTGCTGTTGACTGGGGATATCTGTTTCGCCAAATGTAGAACGCTCTCTCGGTGTTTTAAAGATTATCAAATAGTGAGCGTTGAGACTCAAGGTACAAATTTCCTTTCCTGGGTAGTAGAGGTTTTGCATTAATATTAGTACTGGTGTATTCGGATGATGGGATCCTCTAATTAACAGGTTGGGAATATCCTTAATATAAGAGAGTTTGCATAAAAGATCGTCTAATATAATACCTAGCGTTGGCGTTTAAAGTGTCTACATCCAATAGACCCTAGTGAAATACCACAGTTGGGGTATGACTCGATATGGAATTAAATAGTTTGTCCTGGTGTAACACAAATTATAAGTTCGGTTGTGAGGAAAATTCCAATTTCCTTGTGCTAAATTAGTTTCCCCACAAAGGCGCTTTTTCCACATCCCGTTACATCAGCCAGCAACCCATTAAAAGGGTGTTACAGATATAAATCGACATCGATGAGAGATTATTTGACATGTATTTAATCTAGGAGTCCGAAGAGTGCGGGTCTGAATGAGTGTCGGGAACGTTGTAAAGTCTTATCTATACCATGTGCAAGATTTAATACACTGAAAATATATGACCTTTGATACAGTGACGTGTAGGGTTTTCCCTAAAGACGTAATGGGTTTTTTCAGTTTAACATTTTGTACTTGTTAAGTTCAGTTTCAGGATTGGTTTGAGTATTGGTTCGTACACGCATTTAATACGTATTCTAAACATACAGGATTGACGAAATTAGTAGGTAACCCTATTTTCATGGGGTATAACGTTAACAGTAGAAATACCGTATCTTAGTTTTTCGACCTCTTATGATTAAAATTTATTCGCGCTCTAAAATTTAAACTTACAATCACGTGATACTGCTAACATATATGGGCAAAGAGGTTAGAACCAACAATGAAAGGATGAAAGAATCCTTCACCCCGTCTGAGACTATAACAAGATGGTAAAGCCCAAAGCAACCACCCTGACATTGTAAAAGAGGCTGTAGGGAATGATACTATAGCAGGGGCGTGTTATGCAGGCGATTTAAACAATTTGAATGGCGTCTCGAGATTAAGCACGAAGTTGTGGAAATTTCTCGAGCCGTCTGTATGACCATGAGCGTTCCAATATCCCCGCTTATGAACAAACTCTCAGTCATTGCTAACTCAAATCATGTTTTTCAAATCATGTTTTTATTACTGAAAGATTAGAAGTCAACACGCATAAGCTCCCTTACTATCTCGTTCACGACGACTTATTTATGGTTTTCGAGTTTTAATTACTGACAGGCTAGAACCGAAACATTCATAAGGCTCCTTTTTATCTCGTTCGCGACAACGTCTAAATAACGACGATTTGTTTTCTTTATTGTATACCTCTGAAGATATAAGGGGTTTTTCTCTCATATTTTATTAAGAACCCGTGGTAACGTGGATCAGCGTCCGACACTCGATCGTCGAGCGCTACGCGAGCCTGGGAGGGAGACCACCTAGTCATAAAATACAAGTATAGATTTTAAATTTGTATCGGACATCACGTCGTGACGTCTGGTGGGTATGAGACGAAGTTTTTTCGATCCGATGACGTATTTCGTCTTCTTGCACAACGCCGACGGCGCAGAGAATACAGTACCTTGACCCTACTAGGGTTTTGTCTAGCTAAAAATAGGGTATCTCCGCCGTTCCTTCTAATAACCGTTAAAAGGTGAATAGTCGAGTTACCGTGGAAGAGGTGACTTTTAAAGAGAAAAGTTGGTTACAAAAATAGCGTTATACCCACAAGCTACATGCTCCGGGTTCGATTCCCGGTTAAAAAAAATATTTGAAATTTTAAAATCAAAAAGAGACACGTGGACATTTACAAATCCGAGTGACGTAGAAATGTGGTTCCACTACTGGCACCAAAAAATACTGGCACCACGTAGTGCAGAAATGGTATGATACTTGAATGACTCTTTTTCTGTATGACTGTGGGCATCTAACATGTCGAGTCTGAAAACACTTTCTGCTTTAGTCCCAATTCTTCGTGGCCAGGCCGTCTTTTCGTGCTGTTAAATGGAAAGGGCGGTCCAATGGTTGAAGGTCTTACGAATTTTAACTGCTCTTCTGTAATCCTAAACCTCCAAGTATATAACTATATAGCTATGATATCACTAAACGATAGTAACATACAAACAAATAGAAGGCCAGAGATATTATCTATATAATGCCAACATTTCTAATCCAATAAAGTCTTTATAGTACTCTTATTACCCCGTCTCCTCAGCTCTCTAACGAAGTTCACTGAACACGCCTGCTTTTGATAAGGCTAATAGCGGAAATGTTTCTCGGCTTTATAGTAGAGAAAACTGAAGCTTATTTTTAGCCACATCAACAGGTGTTGGTGTACGCTATTACTATGTACCGAACTGTCTGAAGCCAGATGTCTCCAGAAAAGACGAAAAACAGGTCTAAACCAAAAATATCGCTTAAATAGCTATATATTAAATGTTAATTACATTAATATAATTAAAAAAGTAATGAAATATATATATTTTAACTCTTTCTCTATCCTTCAAATTCCTTTTTTTTTCATTTTTGGCCCCTGTCAGGAATCGAACCTGAATTATAATTGATATATTATAATTGTATACATTTTAAGGCTTTAACCGCGACCATGGCACTAAGATTAAAGTTTGCCAGAAGTTCTGTACACATTAAAATATTTTTAAACCAAGAAACAAGAAGTCGCTTATGACTAAACCACTAATTCCTAAATAATTTTAAAAAGGATTTTTTTAAGGATGCCAAACCTATATATAGCTATAAATTAAATGTTAATTACATTAATATAATTAAAAAAGTAATGAAATATATATATTTTAACTCTTTCTCTATCCTTCAAATTACCTTTTTTTTTTTTCATTTTTGGCCCCTGTCAGGAATCGAACCTGTATTATAATTGATATATTATAATTGTATACATTTTAAGGCTTTAACCGCGACCATGGCACTAAGATTAAAGTTTGCCAGAAGTTCTGTACACATTAAAATATTTTTAAACCAAGAAACAAGAAGTCGCTTATGACTAAACCACTAATTCCTAAATAATTTTAAAAAGGATTTTTTTAAGGATGCCAAACCTATATATAAAAAAAATATGTTTTATATTGAATAGTTTCAGCTATTTTATTAATTAGATTCAGTTTAACCATTTTGATATTATTTCTAATTTTATTTAAATGCTTATGTTCCAATTCACTCAAAAATATCACGGCATAATGCTAATCTGCTTTACTTCTATATAGTATTTATAGCTTTAAATAGGGTCTATCAGACCAACGTAAGTAACCTACTCGAGCTGCGAGGAACAACCCCTCCCTCCAATGTCTAGACGTTTCTCGTAATCCTAGGCGTTTGATAGCTGCACCAAAAAGACCTGTAGAGGGAGAGTAGAAGATGGATCGTTTGTATAGTGGGATTTAAGAACACTGTAGGCCAGGTGGCTCGAAGCTATCGTCTGGTACATGGAAGTCTGGTGGTGGTCTAGTTATTTTGGAATCAAATTTGCCGATTTTTTCAAATTAATTAGACACTGCTGGATGGAGGTGTGGAGTTGGCGGAAGGTTGATAGTGAACTGATTACTCTTGGCCAAGTTGGTTACGTTAACTACACACCTTAAGTGGTTCCTTTGGGAGATATGGTTGTTTCCATCCCACGCACGACCCTCTCGTTTGATACTAGACACTGTAGGGTGTCTACGGGGAGAAAACCTGGGTCTAATAATGCAGCTGCTTTTTTCGAATATCGTCAAGAAGTGTACACCGGAAGTTAAACACAAACAATTTAAAACACGAGCAATTTAAAACCTTCCCCTGAACTAAATATCAGTCGGGGAGGTAAAATTCTACTCTTTTGTTAGACAAATGATATAATTTTAAACTCTTAATAATTGTACTCTTTTGTTCGGACAAATATTATAATTTTAACCTCTAAATAAATTACAAAGTAAATTATTTTTGCACTGGGACAACCCACATCTTTACCACTAAAAAAACCCTCATTAATTTCCATTTCAACCACCTTGATTTATACCAGAAGTAGTACTTTTATTTTGCGTTAAGGGGTGTTTATTACTTTCAGGGACATTGTTATCAAATTTTGATCGTATTTATTTTTATTTTCCAGATTCTGAAATAAGTTGTTCGAGACGGATTAAACAAAGTCAAGGTAGATTATCTAGTCCTGGATATCCGAAAGCGAGGTATCCACTCAATATGAAATGCAACTACGATATTGAAGTAGGTCAGAACGATCAGATATTTCTTCGATTTATGAACATTACCTTGGAGAAAAATGATAAATGCGAATTTGATTACGTCGCCATATATGACGGTCCTTCAAACAGTAAGTTTTCTTAGATTCTCTGTTCGACTTTAAAAACACGTATTACTTTTAATCGATTAAAGCTCACAAATATTCTTGTTAATTTGAAGTCTATTAATTTAAGGGTGAAACGCCGCTAAATCCAATAAAATCTGCCAAAAAGATAGAGCAGAAAATAGCCAATATAGAAAAATTTATAGTTTTAGCGTCTGCAAAATGACAACAACAAATATTGCAAATCAAAAGCTCCAAGAAAAATTATGAGTGGGGGGGGGGGGCTATTGAAAAACACCACACCCAGATTGAGCTGTCGCGCGGTAAAACAAGCTTAGCAGGTGAAAAATAAATTAAATCAAGACTGGCGCGCGGATAAATTCGCGCTCTTTCCTCGAATGATATAATTTGGGTCGAGCCAAAAAGGCTCAATGAATTTGGCCACAATGTTTTCTTGAAGTTTTAATTTCTCTTAAAAGTGGGGTCTTGCATGATTATCAAATATTTTTTGCTAGAAAATGCATAACTATTTTTTAGTGAATATTTATATAGACCCTTTTTAGATCATAATAAACACACTTTAATATGTTTGGACGAATTACTGCGAACGAAAGTGAGCACAGCAAGGTCTGGGGAAAACTTGTCCCCGAGCCGAAGCTGTATATTATCTCGATACAGCTTTTGGCCGATTTCACTCCCTCGTAGCTCCGAGACCGTAAAGGCTAAAAACACAAATCAAAGGGCCCGGCGAGGTAGCCAACATATCCCAAATTCATGACCCTACGATAATTAGGAGTATTAATTTGACATGTCTGAAGAAAGCGAAATCTTTCGTCTCCTCCTCCTTCTTCTCCTAGATAATTTCATGCAGACCGTTCTAGAGTGAAATCTATTGGCTGTATTATGGTCTAATTTCGTACACATATTGGTATGGTCTTCTAGTTGTGTCATTCATATTCTTCAATGTGCTAAGAACAATAGACTATTGAGTAATTTACAAAAGAGCTGACCCCCACCCTGGAATTTGCAGTTTTGTCGGTCATGCCAAGTTCAATGTGATATAATGTAATAAGAAATATATATTTTATTAGTTTGTCTTTCAATAACGTGTGGCCATCTACCCTAGAGCCTATCTAGTCGGGGTATTAGCTTACAAAATATATAGGATGAACAGAGTGACCTCTTAAAGTGAGGATAAAAATCGAAATTCTGTTAAATTCGAGTATTTGTAATTTAACCCGTATTCTCGGAGGTATAACTAAAGTTATATATTAATGTACTTTGCTGGAATAAATAAATCCTTTTGGAACGAGCTGTACCAACAGATAGAATGAGTAGTTTTGCCTACATACTCGTAGCCTTACAACGATGACCTCTATATAATTAGGATAAGTCGCAAATTTTCTTGCTCCGCACACAAACAGTACTAAGATAAAATCAAATTAATAAAAATTAAAATAAAAAATAAATATATATACTCTCAGTAATCGCGTTATCACTAAGCGGTACCCGTAATGGCGGGGAAAAACCATCAAATCAAAATTCAGATTTAAAGAACCTCGATATAGACATATTGATTCGCGCTGATTATTATTGGGCAATTGTTAGTGGTAAAACGGAAAGACTAGGACCCCGCACGGTAGCCCTAGAAAGTAAATTGGGATGGTGTCTTAGTGGGCCTGAGAAAAACAATACATTGGCAAACTAATCCGTTACCACGATATTAAGTAACCTAGGACAAAAACGAGTTAATGATACGTTGAAAACTTTTTTTGACTTAGAGAGCCTAGGGATTAGTAGTTCCGAAATAAATGAAAACCCAAATGACCTAGCTTTAACCACATTTTTTGAGGATGTAAAATTTTATCAAGATCAAGGAAGCTATAGGGTAAAATTCCCTGGCAAATTAGCAAACAAACATTACCAGATAATTACCAAGTCGCGTTAAAAAGAATGCAAGGCTTAGAAAAAAGATTTGAAAAAGACCCAGATTACTATCAAAAATACAATGGGGTAATAAAAGAACAGTTAGAGATAGGTGTCGCGGAAATAGTTTCAAAAGAACATTTAGAAAATTCAAGGGCGGGAACTTACTATATTCCCCACCAGGGAGTAGTAAGAGAAAACGTAGAAACCACCAAACTCCGCGTGGTATTTGATGCGTCCTCGCACGCTTTTGGGAAGCCCTTCCTTAACGATTGTCTCTTACCTGGACCGAACTTGAATCCTGACCTACTCCAATCGTTATTAAGATTTCGCTACAACAAAATCGCCATTGTAGTGGATATCGAAAAAGCTTTTTTGCAAGTGGCGCTCGATGAGCAGGATAAGGATTCGGTCAGGTTTTTGTGGGTCCAGGAAAACAATGGAAAAATGAATACTGGTAATTATACCACTCTTAGAATGGAACGCGTCCCCTTCGGGGTAACTTCAAGCCCTTTCCTATTGGCTTGTACCAACAAGTACCACGCCAAACAAACAAAAGATATATCGAACACAGTAAACCTTACTAGTGGAGCGAAAAATGTTGAAGAAGGGTTGGAAGTTTCGTTAGGTGCGGCTAAATTAATGAGAGAAGCAGGTATTAAGTTCCGAAAATGGGCCACTAATTTCCAAGAACTAAGAAATTTATGGACTGTCCACGGAAATTCAAACAATAGTAGCTTATTCGAGCAAGAAACAAAAATAATAGAATCAAAGGTTTTAGGGGTAAAATGGAACCCTAACATAGACACGTTTGCCTTTGACCTTTCAAAACTAGTCAAGGTAGGGCAAAATATAAAAGGTACCAAAAGACAGGTGCTTAGCTTTATAGCGCAGATATTTGACCCCCTAGGACTTTTGTCAGCATTTACCATCAGGGCAAAAATGCAAAAATGCTCTTACAAACTTTATGGGAGTCTAAGGAAGATTGGGATAAAGAGCTACACCCAGAAACAAAACAAAAATTTGAGAATTGGGTAAACAAATTATCCCTAATTTCAAATATAAAAATTCCTAGACATTATTTTTACCAAACCAACGACGAAATCACAAAAATTGAACTTCATTGTTTTTGTGATTCCAGTACGAAAGCTTACGCAACTCTAGTATACTACGAAACTACCAATAATCAAGTAATGGTAGCGTTAATTACCGCAAAGGCACGCGTTGTCCCACTAAAAGACTTAAGTCTACCAAGATTCGAGCTCATGGGTTGTCTCTTGGGCGCCCGTCTAACTAATAATGTGAAAGAAATTTTCAAAGAAAATTTAAATGACATATATTATTGGTCGGACTCCACTATAGCTCTAGCCTGGGTAACCGGTAGTACAAATCAATGGAAGCCATTTGTTTCAAACCGCGCTTCAGAAATTCAAAAACTGACTAAAATAGAAAACTGGTATCATTGCCCAAGTATATGCAATCCGGCGGACCTGCCGACTAGGGGAATGAAAGCAAAGGATTTAGAAAACAATATTGGGAAGGTCCAGCTTAAACAACCCAAATACAACTGGCCTAAAAAAGGACCAACCAAAATAGATTTAGATTCCACAAATGAGGAGACAAGGAAACTAATTCTTGCTGTAAAAATGACGCAAAAATTAGGAGTTCAAAATTTGATAGACTTAAACAAACATTAAAATTTAAATAAAGTCCTACGTATTACAACCTGTCTGTCTGGTTTCGCAGACAATACCAAAAAATTAAAAAACTGACAGGACCAATAAGCGCGGAAGAAAAGTAAAGTCTGAAAAAATATGGGTGAAGTCTATTCAGGAAGAAGAATTTGTGCCGGAAATAAGATCGTCAAGAGGGAGGACTACTTAAAACACCTAAAGTTTGTCTCTGTTTGTTCGAGTGCCACCACCATAATTTCAACGAAATATTACTCATAAATAGATCAAATATGGCTCTAGTGATTAAAATAAATTTCATTAAGTTAAACATTAAATATAAATCACGACTAATTGTTCCGTAAAACATGTTTTTGCAACGGTTATTCGAGTCCACTTCAACATACACTTTCGGGCTTTCTATCAGTCGAAAGAGCGTATGAATATCTATCGATTAAAGTAATTTTGGATTAATTCCGATAACAACGTCAAAAGTTATACTCGATAAACGCTAATATTTTAATACTTAAAAACCCTGTAAATGACTTATGTTTGTTCGAGTGCCACGTCCGCAAAGCAAGCAAGCAAGATTTTCTCGCAAATACTTAAAATATTCATCTTGTGATTAAACTTAATTTAATGAACCTCAAGATAAAATTTAAATCACTATAATTTGTTCCGCAAACCTTGTTTTCGCGGCAGTTATTCAAGTCCAGCCACAAGAAAAGTAAATATAAGCGTTTGAGCTTTATATCAGTCAAAAGCGTTTAAATCTGTAGCGATTAAAATATTTTTGGTTCAAATCTGATAATAGATCAAAAGTTAGAAGCGAAAAAGTGCGTAAAACCTTAGAATTTGCCTCGATTTGACTATATCCCTAGGTGGCGTACCCGGTTTAATCGCTAGCTGAAGGCTTTTAAAACAAGGATAGTAGTTGACAGGAGTAAAATTTGCTCGCCTCCCATTGGACAGAATCCCATTGGACAGAAATCCCATTCGACCGAATTAAAAAACAACTATCCCATTGAGCAGAAATTGAATTTCCATTCGACCGAATTAATAAAAAAACATTTTCCCAATGAATAGAAATGAAATTTAGTTCGCTGGAAGTGTTCCCATTCAACAGAAAAAGTCCGAATTAACAGAATCCCATTGGTTCGAAAAACGATGTATTTCGACGCTTAAATTAAGCTCAAGAGCCTTAAAATAGAAAGAGCTTTGGTTGCACAATGGTTTCATTTTATTTTGTATTTGAATATAAGCATTTACACGTTAATATGGATCGAGAAGAGAAAGTGTACATTCCACTTTACCTTTAACGGGGTCAGTCACATCTACTCGATATGACGCCACAGCTTCCTTGTACCTTTCATTTAACTTAACATAGTAAGGATAAATACGAGGTAAAGCCTTTCCAACGTCACGTTCCATCTTGCGATTATGATATTCGACTTGAAGCTTCCTTATTTCGCTCAGAAACACAAAAAAGCATGGTTTACCCGCAAACTTAGAGTTAAGTTTATGTTGAAAACCCTCTAGGTGATTATTTGTTCTTGTCTGATAGTTAGCGGAGTGGTTCCACATAGCAGGTGGGTGTCTTGGATTGTCGAGCCAATTTTCAACAATATAACTGATCAGACTATCAACTCCTGGCACGTCAAGAGGAAAGTCGTCTTGGATTTTTAACCAAACTTCAGAAATTTCTTCACCTGGAATCAAAGCTAAGCCCATTAGTCGACGAATTAAGTCTTCTTACACATTCTTACTTTTGAAACGGCTTCGAAAGACCCCTCGAACTCGCAGCGCGCCATATTGCTTGAGAATAATGGAATAAGCATCCTTTAATGGTTGCATTTGGGTAAACTTCCGTTATTGCGGATATCACAATACTTTCAAAATCAATTTGAAACATCGTTGGTGAGAACGCCATACCACGCTCAACAGCAGCATTTTCAAGTAGTCGAAATAAACGCGTGTAAACAGAAGTCGAATGTCCCGGTAATAGAACGTAAACCAGCGGTATCATAATACCTCGATAAATACTATGCAGCACGTACAATTGTGAAAATTGCTTGGGACATGCGAAGTGCGTGCCGTCCATGAATGATTGGCATAAGAGATCAAAAAATTAGTTCGTTCCAAAAGTGACGATTCTGTCATGAACTCCGTCATCGAAGAGTAAAACATTTTCCTTCCTTTCTCCAACTGTCTTCCACTCCCCTTCAATTACAAGTTTGTCCCGAGTAAGCGGATTTACGGGCAAATGCTTTACCTTTTCCCTGTACAGAGTTGATCGCAATGATTTAAATTCTGGCAAAACAGAATGCGCTTCCAGTTCTGATCCTTCAGCCATAGCCCGTCGTCTATCTTCTATGAAAACTTGGTCGTAAAGATCATGAACTCTCTTACATCCGCCTTCCTGCGTAACTTCTGACTTCAGTTGTGATTTTATTCGAAGTCTAGAGATTTCCTTCGCCTGAACTACGATTTCTGCATACATAATAATTACGATCTTTGAACTTTTTATTTAGACGAAATAAATAGCCGTTGTACACATAAACGTATCCATTTTTATTTGCGATTCGCTCCATAATGCTTGCCCGTGAGTTAACAAAATGGAATGCCAAACATAATGCCGTTACCATATATATATATATATATATATATATATAACGTCAAAACGACCCTCGTTTGTAACTTACGGGTGATTAATAGGCTTAACGTCAAAACGACCCTCGTTTGTAACTTACGGGTGATTAATAGGCTTATGGTAAAAGGAGTCTAAAAAACAAGTCTATATCCCATTTTAAGCGATTGATAGCATTTTTTGGAAAACTTCGAATATTAAATGAAACATTTTTTTAATATCGAGTATATATATATATATATATATATATATATATATATATATATATATATACTCGATATTAAAAAAATGTTTCATTTAATATTCGAAGTTTTCCAAAAAATGCTATCAATCGCTTAAAATGGGATATAGACTTGTTTTTTAGACTCCTTTTACCATAAGCCTATTAATCACCCGTAAGTTACAAACGAGGGTCGTTTTGACGTTAAGCCTATTAATCACCCGTAAGTTACAAACGAGGGTCGTTTTGACGTTAAGCTAAAGACTGGCCAGTATTGCGACACAAATCCATCTAGTGGTGGTAGCTTGAAACTCTCCCAATGCGTGCTAGGACGTGCTGAATACGAAGGGTTCTATGGGGAACTCAAACTTACGGGTGAAGAATTAATAGCATTATGCTTTTACCTATATATCAGCCATGTAGCCCTGCCATAAGCGAACGTAGGCTAGTATTTTGCGTCAAAGAAGGTCTCGCATCAGCATTAGGAACAAGCGATCGGCATAACTAGATAACATACACTGCCCTAATAACCTCTTCAGAAAAAGCGTAATAAGCCCGTTAAAGCATGTGTAACCTAGGTTTATTAAACTGAAAAGCCCTTGTAAACCTCGGTTAAAGGTGATTAAACGCCTCGTCTAAAGAGTATATAACCCAAACTAACCTAACCTATCCAAACTTAAGCCAGCCCAATCGTAATAAATATAGGCCCATATAGACGAACCATGTCTAACCTAACCCAGCCCAACCTTAATGTATTTGCCAACAACCGAACATTTGTCGAGCGCAGAATTCTGTCCAGTGGGACATTTCGTCCAATACACCATTTAGCCACTACTTGGGGCGCCATAGCGGCATAGGGCGAACTTTCACTTGGTGAAAATGGCAGGGAAAAACAAGTTGGGAAACCAAAATATAACATCCCCGACGTTAAGGTAACATAATCTAACCTAACCCTACCTAATATAAAAGATGAAAAGAAATATAGAGTATTGGAAGAGTAGAAGAAACAGCGTGCATTTGATTCACATGCTCTATTTCCCATCCTGGTTACGGAGTATAAGTATTTTCCTTTAACCTCAAGGATTCAGAAAATTCAAAAGAGTGTGCTGCGTTAACAATAATTATATGCGACAGGTCCTAGACTTCTTAATAGACACCAAATTAAATGTCCTGCGTTACCCATAATTATATGCGGCATGGGGTTGTTTTCTTAATATACACACCAAATGAACTGTTTATTTTCAAAGTAAATATGTAAATACAAATTCTTGTAATATAAATTAACACTTGAGCATAGGCTGTACTGTGTGATTATCTTTGATTATTCACTGATTTGATAAAGACGAAGGATTTAGTCTGGGATGGCAAGGGAAACAAGGAATTAAAACGACGACGATATGGTAGCAAGTTCCTCTTGGACAAACCAAAAAATATTCTAGACTGAATGTTCCATTTACAACCCATTGTCGGTAGATTATTGGCAATTACTTCCGGTACAGTTTTCGTCTGAAATTCTTGTTTTGACGTGCTAATAGACGACCATTACTGATATTTTCATCATACGAGAGATCCCAGTCATTGGAAGAATTCAAGGATGGAGCTGGTCGAGAGGTTATTTTCCAAACCGGCTGACAAAACGTTAGTTTCCACTACTATGATAAAAAAATATCTTACTGAAAGTAGACTAATTTCCATACCGTTAATATTTATACTTGAATAGCTCCTTTTATGCTTAGAATAACGAGGCCGTATGAAGAACTGTTGAGCTTTTACTGACTTTAAGTATCTCATATGTCGAGTCCGAAAACACTCACTGCTTGCATGTGTCAATTCTTCGTAGCCAGGCCATTTCTTTCTGGTGATAAATGAAAGCCGTGTCGCTTCTCTGTTGACTTCAAATGGTGATGACATTCTGCGCTGGTTGATTTTCTCACTTAAGTCATTATACCTCTCTTTCGTCTGGTCTGGTCTTGTCTCGTCTCGTCTCCTGGTCTACTAACGAAGTTCATTGTACACGGCTGCTTTTGATTATGAAAATAATTGGAAATGTTTCTTGGTTTTATAGTGTAGAAAACTAAAGCCTATTTTTTTCAACATCTGATGTCCCATTTTTATTCAATTTTTTTTTGTTTTTTTAAACACGGGAAACCTACTGTACTTCTGTTCAAGGAGAGTTTTCACGACCATAATTTTTCTTAAGAGGATAAGAAAATCTAGCATTCTTTTTAATTACGGTGAATTAAGGTGAATTTAATGGGATACTCATGATATAATATAATAGTAAAAATTAAAGGGCTGAAGAGGGCTACCCGAGTAGAAGAACCCAATGAATGTAATTTTCAGTTATCGATAAAAAATACCATTAAAAATAGCTTAATATCTAATGTTTAATATATAAAATTTTTGTTCATCAATTTAGAACCACATAATAAAGCTCGGCTAGGTTTATGTTTTAACCTTTTCGTAACCCATTCAGCCACCTTTCTCTCTATTACTTCATATACCTTATCAATCTTTCATTATTGACATCTTTGTTTAACCAAGAGAAGCAGTCGTAAACAATAAACTATACTTTCACTCTATTAACTCGAATTCAAAGGATATTCCTTATCATTCAACTGTTTAAGAAAAAAAAATTTGTTTATCATTTTGAAGCAATTAATAAAGCTCGGCTAAGCTTATGATTTCACCCTTTCGTAACCAATTCACGCACCTTACTTTCTATTACTTCACATACTATATCAAAAATTCATTATTTAAATCTGTGTTTAACTAGAGATATTGTTACACCACTATATCGCGGACTTATTCTATAGACTCGTATTAAAACTGAATTAAAACTCGGGTTAAAATTAAATAAAACAGATCTCTTTATTTCTTAAAATCAGTCATTCTCCTAAAACCGCCTCTATCCGTTCTCTCTCGATTCCAGCTCACAAATCTCCTCTTCTTTCCTTTTCCTTATCTCATTTACACCTCTTTACCCCTACACCCTTGACCCCGTCGAACATTTCCGATAAAAGACGTTAAACGGAAATTCCTTCAAAAATATAGAATTAAAGAGAGAGAGGGGAGGAGGGGGTTTTAGGCATGTTACAAAAAATATACACATATCCAAATTAGGCCTCATACCACTGTAACATTTTCGGCCATCCTGTACGGCGAATGTCCTCATTCGCAATATACCCAAAACAAGAAAAGAGCTTAAATATTCAAATTACATAAATGCAAAAATAAACAAAGCGCTAAAAAGGCGCAGAATCGTTTGGATGGAAAAGCAAATAGGGTTACCATAACGAACTATCGGTTTTGTTTGTCTTTGCAGGCGGTTATTAAGTGATGGTACGTTTTGGGAGTGGTGTGTAGTGTGAGTGGTGGTATAATACTGTCGCGTACGAATATGTCACCAGGTGCGGGTTTAGGAAGAGAGCCGTGGTTTTCGACGGAATATCCCTCGACCTGGAGACTGGCGTGATTTTCAGTATCACTACAATCTACTTCGTCACAGACACTGTCGTCTTTCAAGTCGCGAATTTGGTAGGGTTTAATGTGGTCTACGTGGACAGCAAAGATGCGATGCTTACGTTTGGTTCTTACGTATGGCGGATGTTCAACCTTGTAGCTAATAGGACTCGTTCTCTTGACAAATTGGAAAGGGCCTCGGTACCGTGGCAGGAGTTTCGTCGTTCGACCTTTTTTGTTCGCAAAGTTTCGGATCAGTACCAGATCGCCAGCATGAAACGTACGCGCGCCTTTCCTTTACGCGTCATAACGTTGTTTTTGTTTGATTTGGCTCAGTATTATTCGATCTCTCGCTTTTTCTCGTGTGTCTGTAGCATACTTAAAATGGACATCAGGGTCAACTGATTCTTCGTTTGGCCAAATTATATTTCCTTCTCCGGGTAGAACCGGAACTCTTCCATAAACGAGTTCAAAAGGCGTTTGTTTTGTAGTCCCCTGAACTGAAGAATTACTTGCGAACACCGATGATTGGAGGTGTTCATCCCAATCGGTGTGTTCGGGGTTTACATAGTTGTACAAAACATCGGTAGGGTGCAAAAGAGCTGCGGGTGGGCCTGGTGGCACTTTCCTGAACTGACAAGGAGGGCATGATGTCACGTACCGTTGGACCATTTTTCGTTTCTTTGGCCACCAGTATCGTTCCCGTACCTTAGCGAGCGTCTTATCAAAGCCCATATGGCCTCCTATTGGCGAATCGTGTGATAATTCCAGAATAGTCCTCCGAAGAGAAGGTGGTACCACCAAGAGCTTTTTGCGTCCCTCGCCATAGGGATTATCTCTATATAGAACACCATTCTTTGTCGTATATTCAGCTATTCGTGGCTCTTCTTGACCGGTCTCTTCCATGCGTCCCAGCTTCAACATCAACGCTTTTAATTTAGGCAGACTCTGTTGAGCCAGGGCTAGTTTGCCAACCGGTATATTTTCAAAATGTAGGGCGCAAGTGGGAATGTCCCTGGCGTTGTTATTCGGGTCGAACGGAAAAACTGGAGCTCTTGAAAGTGCGTCGGCGTTCAAATGTGTTTTTCCGCTACGATGAACTGGAGTGTAATCGTACTCTTCTAGGCACACGGCCCATCTAGCGAATTTGGCGCTATTATTCTTCTTTCGCTGAAGCCATAAAAGGGCGCTTTTATCGGTGATTACCTCGAAATGGCGACCATGTAGATAGGGACGAAAATAGTCAATGGCGTGCACAACGGCCATGACTTCCAATTCGCTAGAGTGGAGTCTCTCCTCCGCTTCGCTGAGCCTTTTGCTAAAATACGCTATGACGCGCTCATTGCCGTTGGGATTATACTGGGTCAAAACTGCCCCTAGTCCGTATGCAAGGCTGTCTTGTCCCCCTCCACAAAATGACCTAAGATTGGGGCTTCCTGAAGAGCACTCCTTAGGTCATCAAACGCTCGTTGCTGCGCCACGCCCCAGCTCCATATCGAGTCTTTCTTCAGTAGATTTGTGAGTGAGTGCGATCGCTCTCCGTAATTTCGTATAAAACGGCGATAGTACGACGTAAGGCCCAGAAAACCGCGAACTTCACGGATAGTTTTGGGTACGGGAAACTCTCGAACCGCGCGTACCTTATCTGCGTTGGGTAAGATTCCCTGCGCACTAATTATATGGCCGAGGTAATTAATTTTTTCAAACGCGAAAACACACTTGGATGGTTGGAGTGTCAGTCCGACCGATCTGACCGACGTAAGGACCTGTTGTAGATGATCCATGTGTTCGGTAAAGCTCTTTGAAAAAACAACAATGTCATCTAAATAAACTAATGCCATACTCCATTTAAGACCCCCAAGAACACGGTCCATAAGGCGTTGGAAACTGGCAGGGGCGTTACATAAACCGAAAGGTAAGCGGGTAAATTCATAAAGGCCCTCATGCGATGCAAACGCAGTCCTCTCAATGTCACCTTCCGCCACGCCCATCTCCCAATAACCACTTCGCAAGTCCAACGAACTAAAGTATTTACATCCACCCAAACGATCTAGTGTATCATCAATACGCGGTAACGGATATACGTCCTTTTTCGTTACATTGTTCAATAAACGATAGTCTATACAAAATCGCCAAGAATTGTCCTTCTTTTTCACCAACAACACAGGACTACACCATGGGCGAAACGATTCCCTTATAACACCGGCTTCTAACATTTCTGTAATCTGGTCGGAAATAACTTTCTTCTCTACTGGCGATACACGCCGAGGATATTGTTTAATCGGTAAATGATCTCCAGTATCTATTGCGTGCTCCGCCAGATTTGTTTTACCTAACTCTTTATAACTAAACGCAAAACAATTTCGAAAACTACTCAAAAGAGAGAGAACCCTCTGTTTTTCCGCCTCAGTCAAATGAGTACCTAATTCAATAGTCTTAATCTCCTTCAAAATATTTTCAATGTCGCTGCTTTCGGGGTTATTTTGTATTTCTAACTGAATGGCTGAAAAGACAAACGCTTCACTCTCGGTACTAGAAATATTAGTAGCTTTACTCAACCTTTCACCCTTTTTAAAAGATATTTCGTAATCATTATGATTTACAATAAAAACACTTGCTAATTCCCCGTGTAATTGAGTTAAATTGGCAGGTACAATAAATGACCTCGCAGGATCCTTGTTTTGATGTTGGTGCATAAAAATTGTTCTATTGCCGACATTACAGTCAACCCCTTGGATGCACGCGCTAACAAAAATTCCTGATCGGGGGGGGGGTATGGTTATTGAACTTTGGCTTACGGCCTAAATAACTGTTTCTTTACCTCGAGTGTTGGGCCGGGATCCTTCAGGAGCGAAACGATTGTATTTACGAAGGGGTTGACTTCCGTGCTTTTTACCGCAGTTTCCGGTGACAGAGGTAGGTCAGTAATTTCGTGTTCTGGATGAAGATACTGGAGCCGTTGATTACTGTCATGATATATCAGATGAAAACGCTCTTGGTCGAAAATAATTCCTGCACGGCTTGCAGAAAACCAGTCCACACCCAGAACCATTGGTAGAATTGAGTTCGAGACCACGAAGCACTCCACTTGTACAGCATCGAAGACCCGAACTTTGACGGTGACATCTATAATACCACGTGGCATAGCTAAGCGCTTGTCGAATCCAATAACCGGGGGTCCATTCCAGGGCCTTACTTTACCTAACAACTGTTTTCTGATCACACACGATTCGTCTATGACCGACTTTCTTTCTCCAGTATCTAACAGAGTTTTTAACAACCCGATATCGGTCACATAAACGTCTAAAACTGGAACAACGTAACTTTCATTTAAATTGTTTTGAGAGGGGGTTTGTAAATTCGCAAGTGACAGCTCCGCTCCCCTTTCTACGAAGCTGGGCTCCCGTTTCCCGAAGAGATGTTGTTATTGGTCGCCGAATGAGCAGGGTTATTCCTGGGCTGAGTGCAATCCCGTGAAATGTGGCCTAATCGTCCGCAGTTATAACAGTTTCGGCCACGCGGAAAAACTTTTTGACGATAATTCATTGAATTTTGAAATCCTCGTGAATACATTGGGCGATCAGATTCGCGTCTGTCCTTTTTTTGATTTTCCGCTAGCTTTTCGATCATCGTTTCGAGTTTGTCCATCTTTTCCGCTAGCTGCTTGTGCCTCGCATCTTCGGCTGGATCAACCGATAAACTCGCTTTCGGGACTCCGTACGATTGACCGACGAGTCGAGAGGGAGCCATCATAGGATGAAGTGGGTAGCCGTATCCTGGGTAAGGCGTGGGCGCATGATAATAATTAAATGGAGCAGCGGCATGCGGCTGGAAGGGAACGGCCGGAGGTGCCGCAGGCGGTATAAAGGCACCAGTCATTTCAGGAGCTAGATCACCTACGTTGTGGAATCTGTCGGAATTCTCAAGATCTTTAGCGCCTTGGAGAATCTCATCAGCCGTGGTCGGTTTCGATGAACTGATTACCGCCGCGTGGTTTCGATTAGCTAGGCCAATTAATATGTGACGGATAGTTTCGGCATCGTCGGGTAGGAGGCCACTTCTTTTACACAAGTCCAATTTTGCGAAAAGGTACCCTTCGACCGATTCGTTGGGCTGCTGCACTCTCGTCCGCATTTGAACTCTCCATTCATCTTTAGAAAAACGATCTGGGAATGCTGCTAAGAAACTAGTTTTCCACGCGTCGTAATCGGCGCAGGTTTCACCTCGAACGCGATCCCAGTTGTACGCAGTGCTGTTCGGAAGCATGTAGCCTGCCGTCGCGCTGAGTTTAATGACCGCCGTCCATTTAAGTTGCGTGGCAAGCCTTTCGAAATGTACAATCCACTCGGCAGCCGATTCACCGTGATCAGCGGAAAAATAACTTATCTGGAGGGAGGGATTATTACCGTTACAAGCCATTGTCTGTTCGTAGTCGTCGATGGCGGCTAATAGGGTAGCGTCGTTTTTTTCAATTATCAAATCGTCAACTTCCGTCGAAGAATCCGAATAATAGTCCGTATAGACGTCCGTCGTGGTAGTTATTTCATTGATGTTCACATGTATTAAACCAGGCGTATCAAAGCTCCTGTGGCGTTATCCCACTTCTGACACCAATATTATTACAGCACTATATCGCGGACTTATTTTATAGACTCGTATTAAAACTGAATTAAAACTCGGGTTAAAATTAAATAAAACAGATCTCTTTATTTCTTAAAATCAGTCATTCTCCTAAAACATCCTCTATCCGTTCTCTCTCGATTCCAGCTCACTAATCTCCTCTTCTTTCCTTTTCCTTATGAAGAAAGTTGGGTTTGAGTTTTGCCGGAGTTTTAGTTTATGGCTAACTAACTTCAGGTAATTGGTGGTTTTTTTAAGGGAGAGCGAATTTTAACCAAGTATACCGGACTGAAACAGTATATTGGTTCTCTGATTTTTTAGTCGCGAATAATTTTAACTACGAAGTTCGTTTGAACTAACAGATTTTATTTTCCAAGTTTTCTCTGTGTCTATGAGGGACAGAGTTTGGTGATAACTAGAAGAGTTTATATCTAGGAATAATCTTTTTACATACAGTATGTAGGTTATATACCCTCAGTAAAATTGGTCATTTCCGCCCGTGACAATGAGAATCGGATCCCCCCTTCCGATTGACGCTCTAGTTTCTTGAAAAGGAGTGCCGGATCCCCCTTTCCGACTGAAGCTTAAGCTTCTTGGCGAAGGGGGAGAGCCACCTCCCATATTTCCGGTCAATCGGTAGAGTTTTGAAGACGATGGGCGCCTCTTTTACTGAGGGTTTACATTTTCTTTAAAACATGTTATTTTAAATTTTATATTTATACAGTCATATGTTCATACAGGCTAAGTGTTTATATATACAAAGTTTTACATGAGTTTTTACAGTATTAAATTACATATTTTAATGTTTTTAAACTAGATATTTAAATAGCGCTTTATGCTTTTTTAACACCTTATCTCCTTTACACCTCTTTACACCTACACCTTTTGACCCCGTCGAACATTTCCGAATAAAGACGTTAAACGGAAATTTCTTCAAAAATATAGAATTAAAGAGAGAGAGGGGAGGAGGGGGTTTTAGGCATGTTACAAAAAATATACACATATCCAAATTAGCCCTCATACCACTGTAACAATACTCTCGTACCCGAAAGAAGTCTTATCAAATTTTTTCGAAGTACCGTTGTCTGTATTAATTCGAATTCAGTGGACGGTGGGATCTTGGATTCCCTTTAATAAGATTCTTCAATCCACCCCAAGTTTGCAGCAAGCCTAAGCCTATACTACCCGTTATACCTTTGCTTTTTTTACTAAATTATTTATATGGAAAATAGTTTAGCGCATGCTGCAAACTCAAGCAGGTATTAAGCTGTCACATTTCTTTAAATTTTAGGACAATTTCTTAAATATCTTCTAAACTATCTCGAATTTTAAATTGATTTTTCAACTGAATTATTAATTAGATTAAGTTCAACCACTTTTATTTATAAAATAAATTAATATTGCGTTTCATTTCCCTAAACGATATCACATCATAAGGCTCATTTGCATTCACTCCAAAAAGGTAGTATATAAACCGTTCGAAGGCCTTTATTAATCCCTAGGCACTTGGTAGGCAACGCTAATTTACCCATTGGTGGGGCAATGTTTGGAGAGTGGAAGATTGATGTGGACCATATTAGTGAGGGACGCCTCGCTAGTATGGCCCGCTGAGATCCGAAACTGGAGGCTAGGCCTTGGTGTAGGTATGGTCGGAAGTGATTATAACAGTGGGAGGCGTCCCATTGCTTATAATCGCTTTCAACTCTACAGCATCAAGGTTCGACCTTAAAGTGGATGGTGGAATGCGATAATATCCAATGGGAGACGTCCTGTTGTATATAATTGCACGTTTAATTGCACGATACCTGAAACTCAATGTGGCAGCCACGCTTAAAGGAGGTAATTCCCCGGAATTGAACGATAAGCTGGCATGATTACGTCTCTAGACTTTTAGCTCCACGAGCTAGGTCACGTGATTTCCGCTTACACAGGATATCCGCTTACACAGGAATTGACACACAGACACGACCCCTGAACTAAAGTTCAGTCGGGGAGGTAAAAACCTGCATGGGGTAAAACGTGGGATACTACGCGCGCCCCCTACCCCCGAAGACAAACTCACACAATAGTCAATAGTGATATACAGATAAGAGGTTTAATTTTCATTTTTCAAGGTTTATACTAGCTAACCCATAAGAGTGACATGAGATCCCAAAATGTATCACTATACTTTGTTCAAAAGCAGTTTGAAAAACTAATTTTAGCTGAACAAGCTTAACATTGTGTATTAAATAGGCCCAGCTTTCTGTATTTGGTTTCTGCTCTTCCCCATTAGAAAATAACTACTTTCGCTATTTTTGGTTTTACACATGTTACCACTTTCCCAGATGAGTAATTATAACGAAAAGGAATGTTTATATCCTGCCTTTTACTTTAACACCCATTTAGTTTTCCCTCCTTACATCAGAAAATACACTAAAAGAAGTTTCTTTTTATTTTGGAAAAAATGTTCTGTTCTATTGTGCCATCGAAGAAGTGAATATTTTCTATCTGATACATTCGCTAAATATTATAAATCCGCGCTCTTAGGGATTACATTATTTTGTTCGTTATTTGAAATCAACTGCTTAATTTCAAAATTAAAATGGATATAAGTGGAACATCGGATCCCACCTCATCTCTAAAAAAAAAAAAAGAAAATACCAACAAGTAAAGTTCTTAGTCGGAAGAAGCGCCATCAAGAGAAACAGAAGAATATTTTAGCTACAAGGCTGAAACATTATGCCGAGACTATGGTAACGGTACTTTCGGCATTTCCGAGACTAGTCAGGCTATTGATTCCGGCGTTCCAGAGGTGACGGTTTCCGGCGTTCCAGAGGCGACGGATTCGGAAATATTAGAGGCGACGGAATTCTGCATTGCACGTTCCACTGAACCTAATCCTAAAATTACGTCGGCACCTCAATTCTTTGGTGTAAAAACCATAAAAACATACACAAGGACCTCTTTTGTTAGAACATTTAACTATTTTGCTCGTCGGAAACACCAACAAGGCGCTTCAGCATAGGTATATTTTCAACTTCAACTCTTAAAAATTACAATACACCAACTAAGCTAAGTGAAACTGAGTTACAAACTATAGAAGCGGAATTTTCAAAAACTGAAATATTACCGGACTTGAACAATGGATTTCATCCCCCTCAACCAAAGAAAGATAACAAGGCGCAGGAGCTAGAAGGAAGGCGCATTGTGGATATAAAACATTTTATTAATCAAGTTCGCAACCTCAAACTATATCGTTGTCCTAAAGACACTAGAGCCTCATATAAACTTGTGCAAGAAGTTAGACACGGATTTCTTTTTTATTATTACTACGAATGTCCATTCTGTCACCACAAAACTGATATAACAACTGATCCAATTCGCTTGAAGCAAAACGGACACATCAAAGACTTGACCATAAATGACGCCGCCGTCTGGGGCACCATGAGCACGGGAGGAGAGCACGCCAAAGTTGACGAGCTATTTTCGGTCATCGGTGTTATAGTAATTACGAAGAATTTTTAGCTAGACCCAATCGTGTACTGTATTCACTGCGGCGTTGGCGTGGGCGTCGTGCAAGAAGACGAAATACGTCATCGAATCGGAAAAACTTTCGTCTTCTTACCTCTCCGACTGAACTTTTAGTTCAGTGGAGAGGTTCTCCCTGTGTGTGACGTCATCAACCACGGCGCTTGATTCTCCAATAAAATTCGAATATACAGTTATTAGCTTCTACCTTGCTGTAAACGTATATCCACTACAGCTCATTGAAGAGCAGCAACCGTTACTCGCTTCTTAGTTTATAATGATAAACGAGCGCATTATATAGTATCTTTTGGATTCGAGTCTATTTTAGCCTTCTGAGGTTATAGCTTTTACTGAATTGAAGCGTAATATTCCATTAAATTAAAATTAAAACTGATTAAATGATTTAACTTAATCTAAAAACCAATGTTGCTGAAACTTAAATTTAATATAAAAGATATTTTCGAAGATATTCAATATTTTCTTATAGTTTGATTAGATAAAGGCGTGTTTTCATGGGTGTCCAAGATAAAATGAATTAATAAATTTTAGATATTAAGGTGAGTTTTCACGAGTATCCAAGTTAAAAATTAATAAAGATTAGATTATATAAAGGCGTGTTAACAGTGTATCCAAGATAAAATGACTTAATAGAGAATATATATAAAGGCTCGTTCGCACGATTATCCAAGTTAAAATGACAAAGATAATATATAAATGCCCTTTCGCACGGGTATCTAAATTAAAAATGAATAAATATAAGATATAGAGCCGCGTTCACACGGGCATCCAAGATAAATTAATAAAGATTAGATATAAATCCGCGTTCAGACTGGTATCAAAGAAAAATTAAGATTAGATTTAAAGCCGCTTACACACGGATATCCAAGATAAATTAATAACGATTAGATATAAAGCCGCGTTCACACGGGTATCCAAGATAAATTAATAAAGATTAGATATGAAGACGCGTTCACAGGTAGCCAAGTTGAAAACATGATTCGAAAAACACGATTCGAAAAACACGATTCGAAAAACACGATTCGAAAAACACGATTCGAAAAACACGATTCGAAAAACACGATTCGAAAAACACGATTCGAAAAACACGATTCGAAAAACATGATTTGAAAAACTTTACGCAACTTCGTGTTTAAAGGAATCTCGAAACGCCATTCAAATTGTTCAAAGAGGTTTATTCATGCATAACAAGCCCCTGCTAAAGCATCATTCTTTTCAGCCTCTTTTACAATGTCATGGGTTTAGCTATTCCTATGGGCTTGACCATCTTGTTTTTATTAAATCGGACGAGAAAATAGCACAGAACTGGGAAGAAGCATTATACGAAGAAATGCTTTTTGCTGGAAAAGAAGAATTGCGCTTGGCAGAAGAAGCCGGTGATATTCATCAAGACGAACCATATATTACTGTAACTGTAGATGGTGGTTGGTGTCATCGAAGTTACGGTCACCGCTATACAGCTAGCTCCGGAGTCGCCGTGATTATCGAAAAAAGAACTAAGAAGCTTCTGTATATTGGCTTTCGAAACAAGTATTGCGCTACTTGCGAGTTTAACAAGATACACGGCAAAGATTCGTCAAGTCATACCTGTAACAAAAACTGGAATGGCCCATCCGCCAGTATGGAAGGCGACATTCTCGTGGAGGGTTTTCGCCAGAACGAATCCATGCACGTATTACACTATAAAAAATTTGTTGGAGATGGGGACTACTCTGTTTATAAGGTTTTAGAGAATGTGCCATATGGAACAAAAGTTTCAAAGATTGAATGTTGCAATCACGCTGTAAAGTGATTTACTTTTCATTTTTACAAGCACGCTGGAGTGTCTGCCGAGTTCAAAAGAGTTTTAAACCCTGAAAAAATACGAAAAATGACGAGAGCGGCAAAAGGTGCTATTTACCACGCGTCCAAAAATCAGGGAAACATATTAGATTTGTAACAGGATCTACTCTACATCCCAAAGCATGTCTTCGGAAACCACGAGCATTGCCGCAGTTATTTTTGCAAAAATGACAGAAATTCAAAAACAATTATGGTTCATCGATATCTATATATTATTTGTCATGTAATTGATATTCTTGTTTTATTCTGTACTTTTGAAAAATAACCCCCTTTTTATTTTCTTTACTCGGGGAATGTGGCCCGTGCGTCACTGAAGGGGTCCCCTTTGTTCAGCGGTCAGGAACACAAAAACGCCCGTGACGTTTTTAAACTAGTTTTTCCAGAGAGAAATACCTTTAGTGCGAACGTCACGAAAGCCCGCGAAACCCCTCCTGACCAATGAAAAAGGGCCCCTTTCCCCAAAAACCTCAGTAGTGGTAAAAAATGAATCCCGAAGAATAAAAGAGAGGGTTAGATAGCATCTTCTCGCGCTCACGTTAACCTGGGAACCTTCTCCCGCTCCTAACTGTGGGAATTTACAGTTTTACTATGTAATTCGGCATTAAAGTTTTTGTATATTTAAGTTTTAACCCTGGACTAATTATTTCGCTGTAAATCAACGCCAAACCGAACCATCACTACTAAGTTAATTTGCCCTAAAATTAAATTAAAGCTTTAAGACTTTTCAGTCGGGTTTTAAAGACTTCTTGATACTCTCCCACTCGAGCATCCCTAAATCCCAATATTTCCCGCCACAAAGGAATTGTCGTGGGGCTTACTCCTACACGTGACCTCGGGGACCAATGGCCGGTAAACCCAACTACGTAAAATTTTCGCCTCTCGAGAAAAAAAGAGAGAGAGCTCTTGGTAGAGGAACAAATTCGTAATAAATTGTACGTGAAACCGTAAAGTTCGGGATCCTATTTCTTCCCTTCCGTGGTACCCATTTCGGAATGGGCGATCTTGACCCAATTTGTTATTCAATCTTAACTTTTAACCATTTAATTAAAGTTGTTTTATTTTAATTCCGCTTTCGATCATTTATTTCGTCACGGTATTCTACTTTAAATAGACGCGTATACGAACAATCTCCCTACATTAATTCAACAGAATTAGTGCACTTTGGAGTCTTTTTTCAGTCGGGACTTCGAAGTTTCGGCTTAAGAAGAAAAAGAGGCAACGCAGAGCCCAAGCTATTACTAATCCGCTAAAACCACTCGAAAAACTATAATACTACCCTAATTAGAAAACGCGATCGGACACATCTAATCGAGAACTACTTACGACGAAAGGACATTGCTTCGGCCACATAAAAGGACTACAGTCGTGAGTTAAGAGTGATCATTCACTATAAAAATGTATAACAGTATTGGTTACGAATATTTCGAGGTATCCTCGACGATTGATAACAGTCAAATCTACCTTATGGTCTATATAATAAATATTGGCGATTCGTATATAACTATATTCTTTTTAATTAGTAACCAAGCCTACAACCATCCAGCTAATTAATTAACCCATTTATATATTATTTGAAGAGATCCGCCCGTAGACGTAGAGACCTCGCAAACCCTGAAAGTTTAGCGAAAGAACCAGGGTATAGATATTTGTTTGCGTGATAGTATTTCCCCGAGTCGTTTAAAGGAGAAATACGCGTAACACTAGTTGGACAATAGTCTGTATCTGTTTATTTACACGCAATAAACACCATTTATTATTATTTATTGTTATAATTAGCTATACCTTATACGTAGAAAATCTTGTATAATTGTAGTATCAGGGCCATTTCTGGCAAAATCATTATATTAGATTGATCAAAGTTTCATCTCAAAAATGTTCTATATAAGAATAACTCTCACAAGGTATTTATGGACAGTAGGAAAAAAAGTTTTAGTCCTATTCCCAGCAAAGCTTTGTTACAACGTTACAAAGCATTTGACAACGAAACCCGGCACCTCGCCTACCCCTGCATTAACCCTACGCACTGTAAGTTCGAAAGCGAACCATTTTCTACCGAAGGTTTGAAGTGAAATGAAAGTTGTGCATATGGAGATCCCAAAACTGACCGTCTGCCGATCCTAAAGGCCCGTTTACAAAAGACCGGAAAGCTGAAGCCTAAGCCGATGCATGGAACAATAACAAGAGGAGGCATAGTTTCCAAAATCTCATTTTTAAACGATGTATGAACCTATGCCTCCTGTTGTTATTGCTCCATGCATCGGCTTACGCTTCAGCTTTCCGCTCTTTTGTAAACGGGCCTTTAGTGGTAGCATTAATAAGGAGGCTCGCCTGTTTTTTAGCTCACGCTTATATCAAATTGTTATTGAAACTAAAAATTTGGTGTTTCTAATAACGCTTCTTTTGTAATCTGTTTTAAATATTAGGGTTAAATACCTAGTTTAACTAAACTGTCATCAAGCCCCTTTGGTATAAGACCAATCGTCGAAATATAACTGGTACTATATGAATGGTTTTTAGCTTCCACATATCTTAAATTTCAAAACTCAAGTTTACGTATTTCCGCTTTTTATCTCCAACGGTCCTAATTAAGTTGTCATCAAGGGAAACCACTATGTGAATTAAAAGTGCAGATATATTATTATGAAATCTGGCCTATTCTGTCATATTTTTTGTCCGTTCAAATGGAAGTTTCCCAATAGAGCTTAGCTCAATCATTTTCCAATATGGCTTAAGGCATGCTTTCATAATATGGACCATATTGCATAGTTCACGATGCACTTCTTTGGCCAATAAATTATGTCGATTTAGGTACTATGTGGCCAATGGAGACGTACAACAACTGGATATATACTGAATGAATTTTTACAAAGTCTGCATTTGTCTTTTAGGTCATAGATAGGGCAGCCAGTATCCAATCACCCCATACAGACATCAGCCCTTCCGCTCCCTTCGTCCCCCACCTATACTAACTCCGCAAACCCCAACTTATTTCCTATTTTCTCCCCCCTCTGTTAGCGTGTAGGTTCATGTAGTTTTAATGCCGCCAAACGGGGAAAGGGTTTTGGAATGTTAGTTATTTTAAGTTTCTCCACCCCTCCCTCCACTTATAATTATGTGACACGGTGCGTGGGGTATACAAATACTTAAGTAATGTCCCTTATATATTTATGTAGTGCATATTTGCATTTCCTCAGGCTTTTGGATAGAATATGTATACATGTATACGAGTCCCAAGGGGGGGCGATCAACTAATATACTTGTTTTACAGAGTCTAAATGTTTACCCCAGCGATCGTCAGTCATCAAGAATGTATGAGTGTTGGGTTCATTGTTTAGTGCAAACTCAAAACGTGCCTTTTAATTTCGGCATTTCTTTAGCGATCTTAGATTTACGATAGTTTAGGAATAACCCTGTATCCAGAATTACAGTTTTGTACGAGTTGTGGAGCATATTATAATCCATTCCTATGGAATTTTTAGTATTTCCAAAGAGAACATTCCGCATGAATAAAAACTATGCATCACAACCACTTTTAAGCTAGTGAACCTTTTACATGACCAATAAAACAGAATGCGGGAAAATATTTTCCACTTTTCTCACAGCAATAGTATTTAGACAATTATTTATGCGGTGGGAGATTTCCTAAATTTATTTCTGCTTCTTCCAATCTCGCGCCGTACTCCAGTTTAGACTCAAAAGGGACCTCAGGGGTCAGACAGCCCGCAAATGCTATGGACTACTCTAAACAGTCAGATTTTAAAATATTTTTCAAAAGTATTACAAAAGTTAAAGCGAAGACATACGCTACCGTCCGATAGATTTAACTCTTTACATCACGATTATATTTGTTGCTCTTATGGCAACAAAGGTATTCTAAAAGTTTATATGTTTGACAATGTATAAGATATATCTACGTGAAAAAGCTTCTGGCTATGGACTAATTAGGACCTGGGGAGTTCAGAAAAAATACTTAAAAGAATCAAAGACCATCAGAAATGGGAGAAAAACTTAATTGAGGCTTTCAAATCTCCGTGATAAAATCCCATAGGTTGCTTAAGGTTGAGTTGGGATTTTTTTTGCTGGTCGTAGATTTTTTAATTATTTTTCTGAGCTCTCTGGGTACTAATTACTCCATAACCGTGTTAAAATCCCATAGGTTGGGTGAGGTTAGGTTGGGTTAGGAACTCTTGGATTTTAATATGGAAATTTGAAAATTTCAAATACGTTTTACTAAATTACTGCTTGTCGGAGATTTTTTGAGTATTTTTCTGAGCTCTCCTGGTCTTAATTAGTCCATAACCATGTTAAATTCCGATATATTTGGCTGGGTTGGATTAGGTTTGGCTAGATTGGGCTGGGTTAAGAACTCTTGGATTTTTATATGGAAATTTGAGTATTTCAAATACGTTTTACTAAATTACTGCTGGTCGTATTAGTATTTTTCTGAGCACTCCTGGTCCTATTTAATCC
This sequence comes from Odiellus spinosus, assembly GCA_963920705.1. Lineage (NCBI taxonomy): Eukaryota > Metazoa > Arthropoda > Arachnida > Opiliones > Phalangiidae > Odiellus > Odiellus spinosus. Next base: position 25,902 of record CAWUCO010000146.1, on the reverse strand, counting down.
ATAACCATGTTAAAATCCCATAGGTTTGGTTAGGAAATCTTTTATTTTATTGTGGAAGTTTGAGAATTTCTGCTGGTCATGGATTGTTTCTAAATATTTTTCTGAGCTCTCCATGTCCTAATTAGTCAATAACCATAGTTTTTTTATAACTAGTTATTTTTGAAGGATTTGGAGTGCTGTAAAGCGTGTCTAAACTCAACAAAAGTTTCGCGGTAATTTTTAGTTAATTGCTAAAGTTGCAAATTAGTCTCGCTTAGCCTAAATCCGATTTAAAGGAACTTATAAAATTTAGTTTCTGCTGGCCTTGAAATAACATATAAAAGTGGCATGTGAACAAAACTAATGTTGCCCCGCTATTTCTAAAGTCGGATGCGCAGAGACCTATTTTCACGCGTTTCTCGCTGGCACGCCCATATAAGTAAATGGGCGCGCCCATTTAAGTCTGTACGTACGGCTTAACAAACATCTCTGTCGGTTCACACGCCATTTCATTGACATTTCATTCACTTCATTGCCCAACTAAAATCATGATAAAGTATTTGGGGCTTTCGAATAATGTTATCAATTAATTAAGATTCGCTTTTATAACTCTGACCAAGAGTAATGATTCTGGTACCCGACTTTTACAACTCCGAAAGAGTGGCGCTTCCTCAGTTCACAATTTACATGGCGACTGCGACCGCTAGAGTGTCTCAAATCAGAATCTGCCGGTATAATTACCTGTACCTTTGTTGAAAGTATTAATATATGGGATGTTGTTTACTTTTATAGAATAAAATGGTATAATTTTTAATTGTTTATATTATCAATTAATATATTTTAGTTAAGGTTGGGCTTGGTTGGTTTTGTTGTTAGGTAACGTTATAGTCTGGGAGGCAGTGTTGGGCAAAATACTGTACTCTCGGTATTTAAAATAAAATACTAAATACTCCAACGATAAAGTATTTAAAATAAAATACTTAAAACATTTTAAAATACTAAATACTTAAAATACTGTAATGTTAAGGCCTCGTGAAATCTACATCCTCGTAGTACTGGAACTCTTATGGCTACTTCAATGCCACTATGGTCAGTTATCCTAAATCTGAACGCTTCTATTTCTGAACACTTTCATTTAAAAATGTATAACTTAAATTTGGTTGGGTCTGTTCAAAGATGGAAGAGCTCATTTTGTAGATTAAGAATGGGGCTATTCGCGGAACACAACTTCAATACTCTAGAAAAAGACCCGAAGAAGATACGACACTAATTAGCCAACCGCGATAATTAGCCTAATTTATTAGACCGTTTTTAAGGTCTAAGGAACCATATCGGAACAAGAAATGAGTGTCACCAATGGATTTCCTAGCCGAATTTACCGAGGGAAAGTCGGAATTAGCGCGCTCGAGCCAGTATTTGCGAAGACGATTTCCTTTGAAATAAGGATTCCTTTATGGTTTCTATGCACAAGCAATGCCTAATTTTTAAATCGCCGATAACTTCGCAAATACTGGCTCGAGCGCGCTAATTCCGCCTCTCTCATGGTAAATTCAGCCAAGAAATCCATTGGTGACATTAATTTCTCGATTAGAGGTGCGCAAGTGGTTCCTTTTGTAAATCTGGGATATTTTATATATAGGCTATAAGATAGATTTAGAAGCAGGGGGTATTCTGAAGTAGAAGCCGCTATTGCCGTTTTAAAACCGCATCCGCGTCAAAAGAGCGCGACAATACAAACTTAATATTAGATACTTAATTTCGTCGCTGACAATTCCAGAGCAATCGAGATCTCAGATTTCTTAAAAAGCGTCCAGAGATAGGCGACCCTACCCTACCGGCGATAGCCGGAATTTTTCAAGCGTGCATCTTGATAATGTTTTCCACGGACAATTTAGTTGTACGGAGATTTTTTGATAAATAAAGTATTTCGCTAATAATATTCAGTATTTTGTTTAAAATAGTAAAAAAATGTATTTAAAATAAAATACTAAATACATTTATTTAAAAGTATTTGAAATAAAAAACAAAATACTTAAAATGTGTTTAAAATATTATTTAAAATACAAGTATTTAAAATACTACCCAACACTGATGGGAGGTTATATTTTGGTTTCCCTTCTTGTAATTCTCTATACCTTTTTCCATATTTTGGGAAAAATCCTAAGCACACAACGAAAAAAATCACTTGATTTTATCCGTTTCTATTTCGATTTCAAAATTGGTTTTTATTCACTCCTGATCTAAATAGTTTTATATTCCCACCTTTCAGGGTCTCCATTGCTTGGAAAGGTTTGCCAGCCAGAGGGTAAAACTTCCTTCAAATCGAAAGGAAATAAATTGCACATTGAATTTGTTTCGGACGACGCCGTGAACGATGTTGGATTTTACGCTATGTTTAACGTTCGGGGTTTTCTGGACAGACGTGGAAATATTGGAGGTATTTACATGGTTTCATTATTGCTGGAGCTCTAAAATTATCCTAATCTTTGAAATCGGGGATTACTCTTCGTCGTTTCTTCAAAGTACTTCTAGAAGGTTTATTTCCATTAGATCGAAAAATATGTGATCTAATTCGATCAAATTTTGTTTCAAATGATCGAATTGAATTCGATCAAATTTATTTTATTCTTGTTTTATCTTTTGGTCCATTTGGTCGATGTCCATTGGATCGAATTTCAATTGATCGAAGTTACAGTATTTAAAATACTATTGTAGTAGAATTACAATCTTTAACGTTTGTTCTCATTTGATCGAACCTAAAATGATCGAACGCTGTTTAAAAAGGGTGGTGCCCAAAATCCCCTGGCCCCTAAATGTATTTGTCGGATGAAATCCCCAATCAAAAGAAAAAAAATCCCCGCCCCCAGTAAAAAAATATTTAAAAGATAAAGGTTAAATTAAAGGTTTTTGAGTTAGCCGCCGTGATCCGGTAGAAGAATAGTTAGCATAGACGGCTGTTAACCAGAAAATAGTGAGTTCGAGCCTACTTTTGGAAAATGGTATGTTGTAATTGAGTTATTTGATATATACCAATTTTTAATGATACTTGTTGTGCATTTCAGTTTAAGTTGCTGGTAACAGTCTATACCCCAGTCAAATTAAAATAAAATGGGCCGAAACCTAAACTAATTAGGTACAAACAAATATCAACGGTTTTGGGGTCTGTTAGGGGCATTGAATGGCCAAAAAAAGGTTTGCCACTGTTTGTGAAGGGCAACGTGTCTAAAAATGGCCGTCATTTTGTATACTTTTCATGTTTTTGCCAATTTCGTTAAATCTACATTAGATAGGTATATACTACCATTGGAAGAGTTGTTAAGCATACGATATCCTATCATTTGATGTATCTTAGATTAGAATGACTCCAGCGCGACCTATAATATTATAAGAGGGATGGGTTAGAGCAAGTGTTTAACTAGTTGGAGGGATGACGTAGTTCGAGTGATTAACTAACGTAACCTTACCTAAAATATTACAAGAAGGGCAAGGAAACAAACTGTCCATTTGAGGTTGTGAACTATCGATAAAGATTCCACTTGAGATTATGTACATGAAGATTATGTTCTATCAAGATTGTGTCGCATCGACATTATGTTCTGTCGAGATTGCGTAATTTAAATTTCCCGCCAACTTTTATAACTAAATCAATTTATTGTACGTCTGTCTAAGAGTCCATTTTCTAAGACATTTCAAAATCTCACCGTTATATACCATTTGGGCTAATGTATAATACCCAAGCTTATGTACCCTGCGGCTTATAATCATTGGTAAAAAAAATTCAGTTCGCACTATACACGTTAAAAACACTGTTTTGCATTAGACTCAATACGTAGAATTCTAGGCATCGTCCTATATCTTTTAAACCAAAACATATATCGTTTGTATCTCTCGCGTTTTGCTTTATTATTTATATTTAATTAGACACAAGTTTTTTATTCAACTTCATACACCAATGTTATCATTTTTTCCGTCTTTCTTTCCAACGTTATCAAAGCTACTGTTATTCAGTCTTAGTATTCAACATAATAAAAGTATAATAAAAGTACAATAGAACGCCCTTGTAAATCTAACACATTTCTCTCTTTCTAATGCAAACTCCCAATGAAACGCCGTCTTTCACGGTGTTTCAACCTTATCTAAAGCTTTTGTTATCTCAGTCTCAGTATTCATCCGAAACGTATAGAAAAATATGGAGCACCTTCATGATTCTAGCAAATTTATCTCTTTCGAATGCAAACTCCCAGTGAAACGCCGTCTTTCACGGTGTTTCAACGTTATCTATAAATCTTTTGTTATCTCAGTCTTAGTATTCATCCGAAACGTATAGAAAAATATAGAGTACCCCATGATCCTAACATATTGTTCTCTCTCGAATGCAAACTCTCAATGAAACGGCTCGCGGTCGGGAGACGAAGATTTCAGTTATCAAGTCGAAAAAGTTTACCACCTCATAAGGGAAATCTCCATAGACGTTTCAGATGAAATTGTGAGAGACCTATAAATAAACCAGGCCGGCACGGCCCGGTTTTAATTTGAAGATTAAAACGCGTGAAAGTCCAAAAGGTGGGGTCGTTAATGTCGGTTTTTCTAGAGAACGGCTGAGTTTATTTTGATTATGTAGCTTTTATTTTCTTCGTTAGAGCTTTTCGGAACTTCTGTTCGAGAGACTTTAATTAAGCTCCGATTATATTTCTCACTAGAAAATTCGGCTCGGAAATTTTTTTGGTCTCATTTAAAGTGTAGAACATGTTAGACAAAGTTCCCGCGCAGATACATTAAAACAGTAACCCTAGAGACAAGGTAGCCATCTAGCGGAATTTTCTCTTTGTAATAATAGCATATAGTTTTCCGATCGACACTAGTCGTGGTGTAACAATAAAGGTAAAGTCATATATTGCACACAACTGCGTCATTAGCCCAAATAACAGGTTATGGGTGCAGAACACTTAAAACTGCGCGTAAAAGAAGAAGACGTGTTTAGTAATTGAAGAAGACGTGTTTAGTAATTGAAGAAACCTAAAGCTGAGTGAAGAAATTTTAGAATGACAAAGGTCAGAAAGTGGAGGGAAGAGAGATAAGGGTCCTACAGTCGAAAAACGTCACAAATAGATGAGCGAAGAAATAACGATAATAGTAGATGTTACCGTTGTTTAGAATTTGGCCATATCGCGAGGGATTGTAACTACGAAGGCGAAAATAAAAATAATCCGAAAATGTAAAAAACTGAATGGCCAAAAAAAGGTTTGCCACTGTTTGTGAAGGGCAACATGTCTAAAAATGGCCGTCACTTTGTATACTTTTAATGTTTTTGCCAATTTCGTTAAATCTACATTAGATAGGTATATCGAGTTATTAAGCATACGATATCCTATCATTTGATGTATCTTAGATTAGAATGGCTCCAGCGACGCGTGGCGTGCATATTTCCACCATAGGTCGTCAGAACAGAAAATTGAAATACAGCGCAACTTTTTTAATCGGATAATTTTTAGCAACACATCTACAGATGAACTAAAATAATGTTTTGAATACGAGCTGGCTTCTTGGCCTCAATCGATATTCTCAAATTGACTTTTGCGTAAACCAGCTAAGTCAAACCTTTTAAAGGAACTGGACAAAATTCAATAACCAATTAACAAAGTTACCGTGAACTTCAAAGAACGAATTCGTAAATGATGGTGAACATTTATTTTATAAAGTTATATGATAATAAACTAAGTAGACATTATTACATCAGATAGGAGGTTATGTATGGTTAAATTTTTCTGTCGATACTTTGAAATATAATAGTTTTTAAGGGGAAACAGTATGAATAATAGGTCAATCGGGGCAACTTTAGTAGCTTTTATCTCAGCTTCTAGGTACGTCAGACCATTTCGGTCTTTTAGTAATTGATCTACAACTAATTGCGCAAGATCTGTTCGAGGAAACTTTTAATTAATCTTTATATATAATTTTATATATATACAAAAACGTTGTTTTGCTTCGCACTTCAAAAAAGTGCATTTATAGGTAAGAATATCAAACCCGTGAAGGGACAGAAATGATAAATTATCGTTGAAAGAAATATGAATGTCACAGTCTAAGAAATCAGAAAGCTATAATGAAATGATTAATATGAATAAAAAAATTACATATAAATTCGGCCTATCGAAACTTTAAATTATGTAGAGTTAAAGAATGAAAAGGTTATAAAAAGTCGAGTGTTTGCTTTTACAAGCTGGAAACTGCAACCATCACCATAAGATATCACCAAAGTCTAGGAGAAGGGAAAAAGTAAAAATCAACTAAACTTTGGCAGAGGTGTCAGGTGACGATAAGGCACAAGTAAAGGTTTGTTAGTGAATACCCCGTGGTGAAACATGCTTAAAATCTCGAGTGGCATCCAAACGGCAACCCCTCTTAAGGTACTATAATTCTTCACCCTAAGAACTAAACATTTCAAAAGCGCCAGCTTAAACTAATTGGTATTACGCAATTCTACCATTAAACACATAGTAGGCTTTAAGTTACCCTTTCCAAGAGTGATTTCTACGAATGACTTCTACATAATTTAAAGTTTCGATAGGCCGAATTTATATGTAATTTTTTTATTCATATTAATTATTTCATTATAGCTTTCTGATTTCTTAGACTGTGACATTCATATTTCTTTCAACGATAATTTATAATTTCTGTCCCTTCACGGGTTTGATATTCTTACCTATAAATGCACTTTTTTGAAGTGCGAAGCAAAACACTGTTTTTGTATAATTAGTGTTTGCTTTTGGAAAAATTAAACACTAGTAAATCAATTAACCCATTTTTTTATTTAGTGGTAGGTAATTAAAATTGCAAATTTACAAGTTTAAATTGAAATGATTTAATATATATGATTATTTTATATTGTAAAAACTTTATAATCGGTTATTGTTGTTCTAAATTATGGGGCCCTATAACTGTGGTTTAAGATTAAAAATCCTATGGTGCACGCGACATCTTTTTTAATCTCGATCGCAGCACGTTATTTGATCTTTTTATAAGTAAATTGATTAAGTTCTTGTTTTTGCCATATTCAAAAATATTCCCTCGAGCTCCCGCAGAACGAACACGTCAATACTCTCAGTATAAAACTATGGTTCTTAAATTTCATTTCACACAGTTTAATTCAGAAGTTCTTTCGATTTAGTTGAATATTAACATCGCTTAAGGCGTTGTTTTCATTTTGATGGTTTATACCGTTTAATTTTCATTTTGATGGTTTATACCGTTTAATTTTCATTTTTCACTTAGATTTAAAATGAAACCATTCAGTTTATTTGCCGGTTAATGAAAATTATTAACAACACTTAATAAATACTGGTCTGCCATGGTGCACCTCATGGGCTATTAGATTAATAGTTTTGACCTAATTAACTGGTACCCTTTTAAAATAGCTTTGAACTCACTCGTTTTCCTGTGAGGACGCGTTACACGACGCGCACAAATAATGGTGGACGGACGCGCACAATTAAAGATTTAAATGTATACAGAATACTGGTCGCTGACGTCTCGTCATCGCGTGATTTCGAATCATCCGATTGCCCGGTTAGATTTTATTTTGTACATGGCGATCGAGCCTTTTTCTTACTCCGTAGATTTAATCTTAATTTAAAAATTATGACCTCTCGCTTTTAAGTCTCCAGTCCAACCTCAGGATACCAGTAAGTAGAAAAATATATAATTGGTATCATGCCGCGGCATACGCGGGCATGGCAACTAAAAGGAATTTAAAGTTTTCTTAAAATTGAGTACACATTGGACCGATTTATAAAAAAAGGAAGCCCATGTGCAAGAAAAACCATTACAACTCTAACCTCCGACCTCGCGCTAGCTAGATACGCGTATCGGAAGACCTAAAAGAAAAAACACACAACGACTGTAATTGTCCTGGGGGAGTCTGCCGTTTACAAATAAAAGTATTTACGAATTAAAGGGTAGGAGTCAAAGATTTTAATGGTTATATAGGAAAATATAAATAAAGTCCGAATTTGCCGTTACATATAATATGATGACTCTTGCTTTGTTTCCATCCATTTATTCATCCACTACGCTTAGTTTAGAATAAGAACGACGAAAGCGGCACCTCGTAAAAAAAAAGCGCATAACGAAGTTATACCTCAATTGCGCCATGGCTCTGGAAGATTCGCTTCAATTCCGAACTCGTCAATTACAAGAGAGAAGGGTGATACCAAGGGATTACTAGCTAAAGGGATATTGGCTAATTCGAGTGATAAAATATACTAACCTGACGTGACCTTACTTGCGTTGTTTTAATCTGCTAACTTAAAGATAACTAAAAGTGATTACCATGAACATCCACTAAGATACTAAAATATCTACTCGAGAAATAACGAGACGATCAAGAGTAGAATAAACATTAAACTTTATTATTACAAGTATAATTCTCATAAATTCAGAGAGCCCTGCAAAAAAAGAAAACGAAGTCGTAAAAACAACATCGCGTTAAAGAACATATATCCGCACTGTTCCTAAAGAAATGTAAGTCTTCCTTTACTCTGCTGTCCAAGATATGTACTAGATGATGGCCCCAGGCATCTTTCCACTACTTGTCCTCTTCTTGGCCTATACTAATCCTTGAAGGCTAGGACATTCTAGGCATCACCACGGAACTTCCACCTCTGCAGCAGGCTAGAGACGTTGACTTTTTTTTACACGATGTTGAACGCATGAATGACAGAGAGAGAATGTGTTCTATCCATAGGCGCAAATGACTTTTATGTCTTGAAAAACTACGTCGACTTCCCTTAAAAAACGGATTTGGCCTACTGGCGATAGGCCAACTGAAAAACGTATTTACATCCCATTGTAAGAATTGGACGACGAGTCCGAAAGTTCGTTATGTCGAACACATGATAGTACCGAAAGTTCGAATACTCAAAAGGGGCTGACTTCGCGTCGACTGCAACTAAATCAGACTGAGACTGTTGCACTCTACTAACGTAACCTTACCTATAATATTATAAGAGGAATGGGTTAGAGCAAGTGTTTAACTAGTTGGAGGGATGACGTAGTTCGAGTGATTAACTAACGTAACCTTACCTAAAATATTACAAGAAGGGCAAGGAAACAAAATGTCCATTTGAGGTTGTGAACTATCGATAAAGATTCCACTTGAGATTATGTACATGAAGATTATGGTCTATCAAGATTGTGTCGCATCGACATTATGTTCTGTCGAGATTGCGTCCCATCGTTATTGTGTCCAATTTTGTTCTTATATCCGTCTCCTTTCTAGACTCCTTTAAATTTTGCAGCATAATTTAAATTTCCCGCCAACTTTTATAACTAAATCAATTTATTGTACGTCTGTCTCAGAGTCCATTTTCTAAAACATTTCAAAATCTCACCGTTATATACCATTTGGGCTAATGTATAATACCCAAGTTTATGTACCCTGCGGCTCATAATAATTGATAAAAAAAATTCAGTTCGCACTATACACGTTAAAAACACTGTTTTGCATTAGACTCAATACGAAGAATTCTAGGCATCGTCCTATATCTTTTAAGGCCCTTCCTTAGGTGAAAAGTTACGAATTTTTTCGTTTGGTGGCGCAAAAAAGAAATAGTTAAAATAAGGATAAAATTTCGCTTATTTTTCGACACAGTACTCGGGTTCAAGAACAGTTTGCATACGTTATTTTAGTCTCTATGAGGGTTGACAATGTGTAATAATCCCCCAAAGGTTTCGATAGTTTGCTAACTGCTTGCGAAGTTAAGTGAAAAAATTTCGAGAGGATGGACCCGGTGGGCGGTCTTTTTAATTTTGTCAAGTCCCGCCGGCCTCTCTCTGACTCACAGGTGTTTGTTTAAAAAACCTTTTCTTTTAAAAACTAGATTTGATTTATTATAAAGTCTATTTCCTCCCTTTTTTGCCAAGGGAGTTACGATTTATAATGTATAAGCTAAATCTAATCAATTTAGATTGTTTAGACGCATCTTTCAAACATTTATTATAGAATACTTATAGCTACTATGCTGTGGCACTATAGAAGTTTTCTGTGACACAGTTGGTACAAAGTAAATGGAAATCGTACAATAGTTGGTATTATAGAATAATCTTGGATAAAGCAATAAAAGAGACACCTGTTTCTATTGAAGATGTCTTTTTTTCAAGGTTGGGTCGAAGATTATCTATCTATAAATTTACCAGCCTTGAAACCAACCTTAAAGGGAGAATGCAACGTAATAACAAGTGATTTTTTATCGATTCCTTATCGTTTAATTAGGCCTAATCCATCATTAAACAAATTAACAAACAAATATTAAACTAAAAATAAATTTAAGACTTGCCCGGAAAATAGGCTTAGCGGGATTCATGGAGATCCTGACTTTCCTCGGTGCAAGGTCTAGCGACCAAATGAGCGAAGACCGGTCGTTCACGCGAGATCTCCACGCGTTCGATTGGTCGCTAGACCTTACACGTGAGGAAATCAGGATCTCCATGAATCCCGCTAAGCCTATTTTGATGCTAAGTTTTAAATTTATTTTTAGTATAATATTTGATTTGTAAACTTTTTACTGGTGGACTAGGCCTATTTAAACGATAAGGAATCGATTAAAAAAACATTATTAGGTTGCATTCTCCCTTTAAGAGCCGCTAAATAACTAGCCAACATCTTCCATGGGAACCATTAAGATGTTGGCTTTTTTCAAGGTTGGGACGAAGTAGAAAGGGGGGTAGGCATCTTTCGGTATCATACATATAAAGGGGGATGAGCCCCGTGCTCTCACAGCATGAGAGCACGGGGTTCATACACTTTTGATACTGTAGGATGCCTACCCACTTTTCTTCCCGCGAAGTGGTCTATTCTCTTCTTTTTTTAGGGAATGGGACTGACTGTTACCTCCGAAAGGGGGAGAGTGACTTTATTTTCTAATTTTGATAATGTATTATTGCGGAAACGGGATAAAAATTGGGTATAGCACGTGCAACCCATCGTTCAGTTACCAGAGCCACCTATTAAGAAATGGCCAAACAAACATTCTATACTATATTCGAACCTAGCATGACTTGTCAGCGCTGTACAAAGGGTACACAATCTATAGACAATTGTTTCGTCGCCAAATCTCTAATTAAAATGAATTGAAAAATTCAAATAGCATCTTAATTGGGGAATAACCTCCATACACGAAACATATTATAGTTACAGAGTCCCTGGTTTATAATTCGCCGAGAAAAATGAAAATTAAAAACTGGAAATATAACTCATCAGATTTTAACATTAATTTAATTCGTGACTAATTAATATAGAAATCTTAAATCATTACATGTTCTTACTCGACTATTCCTCTACAATTATCAACCATAATTTTATAATTTGACACATTATTTCGATAGATTTGGCGACGAAACGAAGAACTTGGAAACCTAAAAAGCGACGTTTTTAAAATTAATTATATTCCAAATTAATTAACATCAACCAATTCTGTTACGTTTTAGTATAAGGGCCAAATTCTGTTTATTAAGTGGTAAAATTAACAAAAACCAATTTACCATAAAACTATTTAAAATATGACATATTCCAACCCCAAAACACTGAATAAAACAGGAAAAATTTAAGGAAGGGCCTTAAACCAAAACATATATTAAAATCGGGCCGTTGCCGGCCAGGTTTATTTATAGGTCTCTCACAATTTCATCAGAAACGTCTATGGAGATTACCCTTATGAGGTGGTAATTTTTTTCGTCTTGATAACTGGAATCTTCGTCTCCCGACCGCGAGCCGTTTCATTGAGAGTTTGCATTCGAGAGAGTACAATATGTTATGATCATGGGGGTACTCTTATATTTTTCTATACGTTTCGGATGAATACTAAGACTGAAATAACAAAAGCTTTATAGATAACGTTGAAACACCGTGAAAGACGGCGTTTCCCTGGGAGTTTGCATTCGAAAGAGATAAATGTGTTAGATTTACAAGGGTGTTCTATTATACTTTTATTATACAAAAACGTTGTTTTGCTTCGCACTTCAAAAAAGTGCATTTATAGGTAAGAATTTCAAACCCGTGAAGGGACAGAAATTATAAATTCACAGTGAAAGAAATATGAAAGTCACAGTCTAAGAAATCATAAAGCTATAATTATAATAATTAATATGAATAAAAAATTTACAAAAAATGACGTATAAATTCGGCCTATCGAAACTTTTACTTATGTAGATTTAATGATTAGAAACTTTATAAAGAGGCGAATGTTTCCTTTTACTAACTGAAAACTGCAACCATCCATCCTAACAACTAAACATTTTAAAAACGCGGGCAGGAACTATTTGGTATTATGCTATTCTACCTTTCCACGCATAGTTGGCTTTTAGTTACCCTTACCAAGAGTGAATTCTACAACAGAATGATTTCTGCATAATTAAAAGTTTCGATAGGCCGAATTTATACGTCATTTTTTTGTAAATTTTTTATTCATATTAATTATTATAATTATAGCTTTATGATTTCTTAGACTGTGACTTTCATATTTCTTTCACTGTGAATTTATAATTTCTGTCCCTTCACGGGTTTGAAATTCTAACCTTTAAATGCACATTTTTGAAGTACGAAGCAAAACAACGTTTTTGTATAATAATTATAGCTTTATGATTTCTTAGACTGTGACTTTCATATTTCTTTCACTGTGAATTTATAATTTCTGTCCCTTCACGGGTTTGAAATTCTTACCTATAAATGCACTTTTTTGAAGTGCGAAGCAAAACAACGTTTTTGTATAATTTGTGTTTGCTTTTGGAAAAATTAAACACTTGTAAATCAATTAACCCATTTTTTTTTTTAATTTAGTGGTAGGAATTAAATTGCAAATTTACAAGTTTAAATTGAAATGATTTAATATATATGATTATTTTATATTGTACAAACTTTATAATCGGTTATTGTTGTTCTAAATTATGGGGCCCTATAACTGTGGTTTAAGATTAAATATCCTATGGTGCACGCGACATCTTTTTTAATCTCGATCGCAGCACGTTATTCGATCTTTTTAAAAGTAAATTGATTAAGTTCTTGTTTTTGCCATATTCAAAAATATTCCCTCGAGCTCCCGCAGAACGAACACGTCAATACTCTCAGCATAAAACTATAGTTCTTAAATTTCATTTCACACAGTTTAATTCAGAAGTTCTTTCGATTTAGTTGAATATTAACATCGCTTAAGGCGTTGTTTTCATTTTGATGGTTTATACCGTTTAATTTTCATTTTTCACTTAGATTTAAAATGAAACCATTCAGTTTATTTGCCGGTTAATGAAAATTATTAACAACACTTAATAAATACTGGTCTGCCATGGTGCACCTCATGGGCTATTAGATTAATACTTTTGACCTAATTAATTGGTACCCTTTTAAAATAGCTTTGAACTCACTCGTTTTCCTGTGAGGACGCGTTACACGACGCGCACAAATAATGGTGGACTGACGCGCACAATTAAAGATTGAAATGTATACAGAATACTGGTCGCTGACGTCTCGTCATCGCGTGATTTCGAATCATCTGATTGCCCGGTTAGATTTTATTTTGTACATGGCGATCAAGCCTTTTTCTTACTCCGTATATTTAAACTCAGTTTAAAAATTATGACCTCTCGCTTTTAAGTCTCCAGTCCAACCTCAGGATACCAGTAAGTAGGACAAGTTGGGAAACCAAAATATAACCTCCCCGACCCCGACGTTAAGGTAATCTAACCTAACCTAACCCTACCTAAAATAAAAGATGAAAAGAAATGTAGAGTATTGGATGAGTAGAAGAAACAGCGAAATAGGCAAAATATTATATCACATTGAACCTATATGCATTTCTTCAGTATACCAACACAACCCTAAATAATTCTCTACTTAAAACCAAACCTAACTAGAGAAAAAAAGGAAAATAAATAGGATATAACCACATAGATTTCAAGATAAATAATCCAGTCCATAATTCAGTATTAAAACAAAAAAATCAGAATTAAGACAACTGAAATTAGCAATCTTTGGTAATATGTAAAATAGCCCTTACACGAACAATTTAAGTAAAGCAAATTATCAAATAAACGCCAAATAAGTCAATTAATTAAAATTAAAAATATTAATCTTACCACTACCAAATAGCGGGCAGAAAACACAGACATCAAGATAACATTAGCAAAATAAATTTTCAACACCGGTAATCCTGAGAACTAGATTCTACAAAATCTTCTGGAATAATAAATTTATTTTAATCTAAAAAATATAAAATCTTAAAAAAAATATCTATACAAATAACATATTGATAAACCAATTAAAATTAGATGCGAAAAACATTTAATCTCGATATGAGATTAAATACACAAGGTCAAGGTTCTTCTTTTAAAACCATATCAGAATTTTGACGGTTGTAGAGTATTTGTAGACCAAGTAACGTGAAAAGCCAAAATGTTATATCAAATTGAACCTATACATGGCTTCAGTATACAACACAAGTTGTGAAACAAACGTTATTTTACGTGACTACACACTAGCTAAAACATCACCGAAAATAAACGACAGTAGGCATTAATAACTCTTTTACGAAAACAAAAAATTACTACAGAGAAAAATGAGTCAGAAAAAAAAAAACCTTTTGATTTCCAAACTAATATTTCAGTCACAACTCAGTAATAAAAATTAGAGTTCAGGTCAATGAAAATATACCAAAAATGTCCAAACAAATAATAAACGCATCAAATAAATGATTCAAATTCAAAATTACTTCCTTACCAATAAATTGTATTCAAACGAATGAAACTTAATTTAAAATTTCAACGAGTCAAATCTCTAGAGAACAAACTTCGTCGAAGATTTCAAAAGAAATGAAACGATTTTACGTTCAATAAATTAAAATTTAGATAAGCAAGGTCAAGGTCCCTCAGTAAAATCATATCGGCGTTAAGAAAACTAGAGTATTTGTAGACCAAGTAACGTCATTAGGCAAAATATTTCATCAAAATCAAGTTATGACCTCGGTATCGTCATATAACCGTAAATAAACATATTCAATAAACAATTAACGAATAAGCTTTCCGCATAACACGCTAAACTACGAACTGTGACGTACAATTTCGCTTTTTGGTGCTACACGACCTACAGATACCTTATAAGCCTACGTCTAAAAACACGTTTTTTGGTGATAATGCTGTGAGTAAAGAATAGATGTTTCTCTTTTGGCCCTACCATAAATTTTTTATATTTTTTTTTTTCTGACAGGGCAGGCCTGAGTAAAAATATACCAAGTTGTGAAACAAACGTCATTTTACGTGACTCCACACTAGCTAAAATGTTACCGGAAATACACGACAGTAGGCATTAAAAGCCTGGTTCTATTATACTTAATTGGGATTAACATTAAATTCATGTATGAAAAAGTGTGAAACTAAAACTAGCAGTCATCACGAGATCCAATCACGTGATTCTTTTCCTCACTCTGTCTACATTTCACTCTTGGGTCAACCATATCATACATGACTATTAAAACACGAGAAATTTCAATGTCAATCCGGTTTAAGAAAGTTCGTCAATTGTTAATTGTGGCATGACTAAAGCCGGATTCACACAGACCTATTTTCACGCTTTTCACGGTCACGCGCGAGGGGCAATGGGCAAACCACTCTTGGAATCAGGTGTACAAACTAAATGGAATCACGCGAATCGATTCGGAATCAGGAGAATCGATACGGAATCACGCGAATCGATTCGGAATCACGCGAATCGATTCGGAATCACGCGAATCGATTCGGAATCAGGAGAATCGATACGGAATCACGCGAATCGATTCGGAATCACGCGAATCGATTCGGAATCACGCGAATCGATACGGAATCACGCGAATCGATTCGGAATCACGCGAATCGATTCGGAATCACGCGAATCACGAATCAATTCGGAATCACGCGAATTTATTCTGACAATCAAATGAATCTGGAATCAGGTGTACAAAATTTTTCTAGAGTGGTTTGCACCTCGCTCGCGCGTGCTAATGGTACTTCTATGAGTTCACGAGCGTGAAACGCGTAAAAACAGGTCTGTGTGTATCCGCGTTAACCTGGTTCGCTCTGCGCATGTACACAATTTCGCACGAAATAAATTTGCGAAACGCGCGAAAATTATAAAAAAATTAATTTGAAAATCCGTGCCAGTAATTAAAACCAAATACGCCACTGTTTGCAAGTTTGCCAGAAGATTACGATATTTCCCCATACATGAAGCTGATTCTCCCAAGAATATCAAAAAAAAATCACATTGATATTTTCCATGCGTAAAGAGGTTTCCGACTTCAAATTTAGTGGTCTACACATACTCGCGTGCTGGCGAACTCGATTTTACACGTGTCACAAATACACTGGAAACCTACTCTACTTCTGTTCGAGGAGAGTTTTCACGACTATCATTTTTCTTAAGTGGTTTAACATTATGCATAAATCCGCCTCAGCTTCAAATCTTATACACCAATTCCCATTGAACTGGTTAAAAATTCACCGAGTATAATCGAAGTTATTATTGTCTTATCTCTTATCTAAATTATGTTGTTTCAATCTTCCATACCCGTGTAAACGCACCTTTATTTAAGTTCTTCAATCCACCCCAAGTTTGCACCAGAGATAAGCCTATACTGCCCGTTATACCTTTGCTTTTTCGAGTAAATGATATATATGGAAAATAGCTTAGGCGCATGCTGCCAACTAAAACTGCCATTAATCGGTCAAATTTCTTTAAATTTTTGCATAAATTCTCAAATAACTTCTAAACTATCTCGAATTTTAAATTAATTTTTCGACTTTCTAATTAATTAGATTAAGATGAACCATTTTAATATTTTTAATTATAATATAAATTAATATTGCGTTTCAATATCAAACAAAATCACCCCATGAGGCTAATTTGCATTCGTTCCAAAAAGATACTATATAAACCTTTCGAAGGGCTATATTAATCGAAGTAACCGTGCGTGATGGCCATGAAGTTAGGGGGAAAACCCCCCCCTTTCAATGTCTTGCTGATTCTTGATCTCTAGGCGCTTGGCGACGCAATTTACCCATTGGTGGGGCGATGTTTGGAGTCAGTGGAAGGTTGATGTGAACTGTACTAGTGGGGGACGCCTCGCTAGTATGGAACGCTGAGATCGGAAACTGGAGGTTGGACCTTGGTGCGGGGATGGTCGGAGGTGATTATGACAGTGGGAGACGTCCCATTGCTTATAATCGCCTTCGGCTGTTCAGCATCAAGGTTCGACCGTAAAGTGGATGGTGGAATGCGATGATGTGCAATGGGAGACGTCCTGTTGTATGTCTTTGCACGACACTTGAAACTCAATGTGGCAGCCACGCTTAAAGGAGGTAATTCCCCGGAATTGAACGATAAGCTGGTATGATTACGTCTCTAGACTTTTGGCTCCACGAGCTAGGTCACGTGACTTCCGTTTACACAGGATATCCGCTTACACACACAGACAGACACACAGACAGACACACAGACAGACACACAGACAGACACACAGACAGACACACAGACACGACCAGTGTAACACCTCCCCCTGAACTAAAGTTCAGTCGGGGAGGTAAAAATATATAATTGGTACCATGACGCGGCATACGCGGGCATGGCAACTAAAAGGAATTTAAAGTTTTCTTAAAATTGAGTACACATGGGACCGATTTATAAAAAAAAGGAAGTCCATGTGCAAGAAGAACCATTACAACTCTAACCTCCGACCTCGCGCTAGCTAGATACGCGTATCGGAAGACCTAAAAGAAAAAACACCCTACGACTGTAATTGTTCTGGGGGGGGGGGCGGAGTCTCTGCCGTTTACAAATAAACGTATTTACGAATTAAAGGGTAGGAGTCAAAGATTTTAAAGGTTATATAAGAAAATATAAATAAAGTCCGAATTTGCCGTTACATATAATATGATGACTCTTTCTTTGTTTCCATCCATGTATTCATCCACTACGCTTAGTTTAGAATAAGAACGACGAAAGCGGCATAACGATGTTATACCTCAATCGCGCCATGGCTCTGGAAGATTCGCTTCAATTCCGAACTCGTCAATTATAAGAGAGAAGGGTGATACCAAGGGATTACTAGCTAAAGGGATATTGGCTAATTCGAATGATAAAATATACTAGCCTGACGTGACCTTACTAGCGTTGTTTTAATCTGCTAACTTAAAGATAACGAAAAGTGATTACCATGAACATCCACTAAGATACTAAAATATCTACTCGAGAATTAACGAGACGATCGAGACCAGAATAAACATTAAACTTTATTATTACAAGTATAATTCTCATAAATTCAAAGAGCCCTGCAAAAAAAGCAAACGAAGTCGTAAAAACAACATCGCGTTAAAGAACATATTTGCAAAAAACTATGCCAAGTACTCCGCACTGTTCCTAAAGAAACGTAAGTCTTCCTTTACTCTGCTGTCCAAGAGATGTACAGGATGATGTCCTCTACTTGGCCTATCCTAATCCTTGAAGGCTAAGACATTCTAGGCGTCACCACGGAACTTCTACCTCTGCAGCAGGCTAGAGACGTCAACTTTTTTTTTTTTTTTTTACACGATGTTGAACGCATGAATGACAGAGAGAGAATGTGTTCTATCCATAGGCGCAAATGACTTTTATGTCTCGAAAAACTACGTCGACTTCCCTTAAAAAACGGATTTGGCCTACTGGCGATAGGCCAACTGAAAAACGTATTTACATCCCATTGTAAGAATTGGACGACGAGTCCGAAAGTTCGTTATGTCGAACACATGATAGTACCGAAAGTTCGAATACTCAAAAGGGGCTGACTTCGCGTCGACTGCAACTAAATCAGACTGAGACTGTTGCACTCTACTAACGTAACCTTACCTATAATATTATAAGAGGAATGGGTTAGAGCAAGTGTTAACTAGTTGGAGGGATGACGTAGTTCGAGTGATTAACTAACGTAACCTTACCTAAAATATTACAAGAAGGGCAAGGAAACAAAATGTCCTATCGAGGTTGTGAACTATCGATAAAGATTCCACATGAGATTATGTACATGAAGATTACGGTCTATCAAGATTGTGTTGCATCGACATTATAGTCTGTCGAGATTGCGTCCCATCGAGATTATATCCCATCGATATTGTGTCCTATCGCGCGTGTGTCCAATTTTGTTCTTATATCCGTATCCTTTCTAGACTCCTTTAAATTCTGCAGCATCATTTAAATTTCCCGCCAACTTTTATAACTAAATCAATTTATTGTACGTCTGTCTCAGAGTCCATTTTCTAAGACATTTCAAAATCTCACCGTTATATACCATTTGGGCTAATGTATAATACCCAAGTTTATGTACCCTACGGCTTATAATCATTGATAAAAAAAATTCAATACGCACTATAAACGTTAAAAACACTGTTTTGCATTTGACTCAATACGTAGAATTCTAGGCATCGTCCTATATCTTTTAAACCAAAACATATATCGTTTGTATCTCTCGCGTTCTGCTTAATTATTTATATTTAATTAGACACAAGTTTTTTATTCAACTGCATACACCAACGTTAACTTTTTATCCGTCTTCCTATCCAACGTAATCAAAGCTACTGTTATTCAGTCTTAGTATTCAACATAATAAAAGTATAATAAAAATATAATAGAACACCCTTGTAAATCTAACACATTTCTCTCTTTCTAATGCAAACTCCCAATGAAACGCCGTCTTTCACGGTGTTTCAACCTTATCTACAGCTTTTGTTATCTCAGTCTTAGTATTCATCCGAAACGTATAGAACAAGATGGTCAAGCCCATAGGAATAGCTAGACCCATGACATTGTAAAAGAGGCTGAAAAGAACCTCTTTGAACAATTTGAATGGCGTTTCAAGATTCCTTTAAACACGAAGTTTTTCGAATCATGTTTTTCGAATCATGTTTTTCGAATCATGTTTTTCGAATCATGTTTTTCGAATCATGTTTTTCGAATCATGTTTTTCGAATCATGTTTTTCGAATCATGTTTTTCGAATCATGTTTTTCGAATCATGTTTTTCGAATCATGTTTTTCGAATCATGTTTTTCGAATCATGTTTTTCGAATCATGTTTTTCGAATCATGTTTTTCGAATCATGTTTTTCGAATCATGTTTTTCGAATCATGTTTTTCGAATCATGTTTTTCGAATCATGTTTTTCGAATCATGTTTTTCGAATCATGTTTTTCGAATCATGTTTTTCGAATCATGTTTTTCGAATCATGTTTTTCGAATCATGTTTTTCGAATCATGTTTTTCGAATCATGTTTTTCGAATCATGTTTTTCGAATCATGTTTTTCGAATCATGTTTTTCGAATCATGTTTTTCGAATCATGTTTTTCGAATCATGTTTTTCGAATCATGTTTTTCGAATCATGTTTTTCGAATCATGTTTTTCGAATCATGTTTTTCGAATCATGTTTTTCGAATCATGTTTTTCGAATCATGTTTTTCGAATCATGTTTTTCGAATCATGTTTTTCGAATCATGTTTTTCGAATCATGTTTTTCGAATCATGTTTTTCGAATCATGTTTTTCGAATCATGTTTTTCGAATCATGTTTTTCGAATCATGTTTTTCGAATCATGTTTTTCGAATCATGTTTTTCGAATCATGTTTTTCGAATCATGTTTTTCGAATCATGTTTTTCGAATCATGTTTTTCGAATCATGTTTTTCGAATCATGTTTTTCGAATCATGTTTTTCGAATCATGTTTTTCGAATCATGTTTTTCGAATCATGTTTTTCGAATCATGTTTTTCGAATCATGTTTTTCGAATCATGTTTTTCGAATCATGTTTTTCGAATCATGTTTTTCGAATCATGTTTTTCGAATCATGTTTTTCGAATCATGTTTTTCGAATCATGTTTTTCGAATCATGTTTTTCGAATCATGTTTTTCGAATCATGTTTTTCGAATCATGTTTTTCGAATCATGTTTTTCGAATCATGTTTTTCGAATCATGTTTTTCGAATCATGTTTTTCGAATCATGTTTTTCGAATCATGTTTTTCGAATCATGTTTTTCGAATCATGTTTTTCGAATCATGTTTTTCGAATCATGTTTTTCGAATCATGTTTTTCGAATCATGTTTTTCGAATCATGTTTTTCGAATCATGTTTTTCGAATCATGTTTTTCGAATCATGTTTTTCGAATCATGTTTTTCGAATCATGTTTTTCGAATCATGTTTTTCGAATCATGTTTTTCGAATCATGTTTTTCGAATCATGTTTTTCGAATCATGTTTTTCGAATCATGTTTTTCGAATCATGTTTTTCGAATCATGTTTTTCGAATCATGTTTTTCGAATCATGTTTTTCGAATCATGTTTTTCGAATCATGTTTTTCGAATCATGTTTTTCGAATCATGTTTTTCGAATCATGTTTTTCGAATCATGTTTTTCGAATCATGTTTTTCGAATCATGTTTTTCGAATCATGTTTTTCGAATCATGTTTTTCGAATCATGTTTTTCGAATCATGTTTTTCGAATCATGTTTTTCGAATCATGTTTTTCGAATCATGTTTTTCGAATCATGTTTTTCGAATCATGTTTTTCGAATCATGTTTTTCGAATCATGTTTTTCGAATCATGTTTTTCGAATCATGTTTTTCGAATCATGTTTTTCGAATCATGTTTTTCGAATCATGTTTTTCGAATCATGTTTTTCGAATCATGTTTTTCGAATCATGTTTTTCGAATCATGTTTTTCGAATCATGTTTTTCGAATCATGTTTTTCGAATCATGTTTTTCGAATCATGTTTTTCGAATCATGTTTTTCGAATCATGTTTTTCGAATCATGTTTTTCGAATCATGTTTTTCGAATCATGTTTTTCGAATCATGTTTTTCGAATCATGTTTTTCGAATCATGTTTTTCGAATCATGTTTTTCGAATCATGTTTTTCGAATCATGTTTTTCGAATCATGTTTTTCGAATCATGTTTTTCGAATCATGTTTTTCGAATCATGTTTTTCGAATCATGTTTTTCGAATCATGTTTTTCGAATCATGTTTTTCGAATCATGTTTTTCGAATCATGTTTTTCGAATCATGTTTTTCGAATCATGTTTTTCGAATCATGTTTTTCGAATCATGTTTTTCGAATCATGTTTTTCGAATCATGTTTTTCGAATCATGTTTTTCGAATCATGTTTTTCGAATCATGTTTTTCGAATCATGTTTTTCGAATCATGTTTTTCGAATCATGTTTTTCGAATCATGTTTTTCGAATCATGTTTTTCGAATCATGTTTTTCGAATCATGTTTTTCGAATCATGTTTTTCGAATCATGTTTTTCGAATCATGTTTTTCGAATCATGTTTTTCGAATCATGTTTTTCGAATCATGTTTTTCGAATCATGTTTTTCGAATCATGTTTTTCGAATCATGTTTTTCGAATCATGTTTTTCGAATCATGTTTTTCGAATCATGTTTTTCGAATCATGTTTTTCGAATCATGTTTTTCGAATCATGTTTTTCGAATCATGTTTTTCGAATCATGTTTTTCGAATCATGTTTTTCGAATCATGTTTTTCGAATCATGTTTTTCGAATCATGTTTTTCGAATCATGTTTTTCGAATCATGTTTTTCGAATCATGTTTTTCGAATCATGTTTTTCGAATCATGTTTTTCGAATCATGTTTTTCGAATCATGTTTTTCGAATCATGTTTTTCGAATCATGTTTTTCGAATCATGTTTTTCGAATCATGTTTTTCGAATCATGTTTTTCGAATCATGTTTTTCGAATCATGTTTTTCGAATCATGTTTTTCGAATCATGTTTTTCGAATCATGTTTTTCGAATCATGTTTTTCGAATCATGTTTTTCGAATCATGTTTTTCGAATCATGTTTTTCGAATCATGTTTTTCGAATCATGTTTTTCGAATCATGTTTTTCGAATCATGTTTTTCGAATCATGTTTTTCGAATCATGTTTTTCGAATCATGTTTTTCGAATCATGTTTTTCGAATCATGTTTTTCGAATCATGTTTTTCGAATCATGTTTTTCGAATCATGTTTTTCGAATCATGTTTTTCGAATCATGTTTTTCGAATCATGTTTTTCGAATCATGTTTTTCGAATCATGTTTTTCGAATCATGTTTTTCGAATCATGTTTTTCGAATCATGTTTTTCGAATCATGTTTTTCGAATCATGTTTTTCGAATCATGTTTTTCGAATCATGTTTTTCGAATCATGTTTTTCGAATCATGTTTTTCGAATCATGTTTTTCGAATCATGTTTTTCGAATCATGTTTTTCGAATCATGTTTTTCGAATCATGTTTTTCGAATCATGTTTTTCGAATCATGTTTTTCGAATCATGTTTTTCGAATCATGTTTTTCGAATCATGTTTTTCGAATCATGTTTTTCGAATCATGTTTTTCGAATCATGTTTTTCGAATCATGTTTTTCGAATCATGTTTTTCGAATCATGTTTTTCGAATCATGTTTTTCGAATCATGTTTTTCGAATCATGTTTTTCGAATCATGTTTTTCGAATCATGTTTTTCGAATCATGTTTTTCGAATCATGTTTTTCGAATCATGTTTTTCGAATCATGTTTTTCGAATCATGTTTTTCGAATCATGTTTTTCGAATCATGTTTTTCGAATCATGTTTTTCGAATCATGTTTTTCGAATCATGTTTTTCGAATCATGTTTTTCGAATCATGTTTTTCGAATCATGTTTTTCGAATCATGTTTTTCGAATCATGTTTTTCGAATCATGTTTTTCGAATCATGTTTTTCGAATCATGTTTTTCGAATCATGTTTTTCGAATCATGTTTTTCGAATCATGTTTTTCGAATCATGTTTTTCGAATCATGTTTTTCGAATCATGTTTTTCGAATCATGTTTTTCGAATCATGTTTTTCGAATCATGTTTTTCGAATCATGTTTTTCGAATCATGTTTTTCGAATCATGTTTTTCGAATCATGTTTTTCGAATCATGTTTTTCGAATCATGTTTTTCGAATCATGTTTTTCGAATCATGTTTTTCGAATCATGTTTTTCGAATCATGTTTTTCGAATCATGTTTTTCGAATCATGTTTTTCGAATCATGTTTTTCGAATCATGTTTTTCGAATCATGTTTTTCGAATCATGTTTTTCGAATCATGTTTTTCGAATCATGTTTTTCGAATCATGTTTTTCGAATCATGTTTTTCGAATCATGTTTTTCGAATCATGTTTTTCGAATCATGTTTTTCGAATCATGTTTTTCGAATCATGTTTTTCGAATCATGTTTTTCGAATCATGTTTTTCGAATCATGTTTTTCGAATCATGTTTTTCGAATCATGTTTTTCGAATCATGTTTTTCGAATCATGTTTTTCGAATCATGTTTTTCGAATCATGTTTTTCGAATCATGTTTTTCGAATCATGTTTTTCGAATCATGTTTTTCGAATCATGTTTTTCGAATCATGTTTTTCGAATCATGTTTTTCGAATCATGTTTTTCGAATCATGTTTTTCGAATCATGTTTTTCGAATCATGTTTTTCGAATCATGTTTTTCGAATCATGTTTTTCGAATCATGTTTTTCGAATCATGTTTTTCGAATCATGTTTTTCGAATCATGTTTTTCGAATCATGTTTTTCGAATCATGTTTTTCGAATCATGTTTTTCGAATCATGTTTTTCGAATCATGTTTTTCGAATCATGTTTTTCGAATCATGTTTTTCGAATCATGTTTTTCGAATCATGTTTTTCGAATCATGTTTTTCGAATCATGTTTTTCGAATCATGTTTTTCGAATCATGTTTTTCGAATCATGTTTTTCGAATCATGTTTTTCGAATCATGTTTTTCGAATCATGTTTTTCGAATCATGTTTTTCGAATCATGTTTTTCGAATCATGTTTTTCGAATCATGTTTTTCGAATCATGTTTTTCGAATCATGTTTTTCGAATCATGTTTTTCGAATCATGTTTTTCGAATCATGTTTTTCGAATCATGTTTTTCGAATCATGTTTTTCGAATCATGTTTTTCGAATCATGTTTTTCGAATCATGTTTTTCGAATCATGTTTTTCGAATCATGTTTTTCGAATCATGTTTTTCGAATCATGTTTTTCGAATCATGTTTTTCGAATCATGTTTTTCGAATCATGTTTTTCGAATCATGTTTTTCGAATCATGTTTTTCGAATCATGTTTTTCGAATCATGTTTTTCGAATCATGTTTTTCGAATCATGTTTTTCGAATCATGTTTTTCGAATCATGTTTTTCGAATCATGTTTTTCGAATCATGTTTTTCGAATCATGTTTTTCGAATCATGTTTTTCGAATCATGTTTTTCGAATCATGTTTTTCGAATCATGTTTTTCGAATCATGTTTTTCGAATCATGTTTTTCGAATCATGTTTTTCGAATCATGTTTTTCGAATCATGTTTTTCGAATCATGTTTTTCGAATCATGTTTTTCGAATCATGTTTTTCGAATCATGTTTTTCGAATCATGTTTTTCGAATCATGTTTTTCGAATCATGTTTTTCGAATCATGTTTTTCGAATCATGTTTTTCGAATCATGTTTTTCGAATCATGTTTTTCGAATCATGTTTTTCGAATCATGTTTTTCGAATCATGTTTTTCGAATCATGTTTTTCGAATCATGTTTTTCGAATCATGTTTTTCGAATCATGTTTTTCGAATCATGTTTTTCGAATCATGTTTTTCGAATCATGTTTTTCGAATCATGTTTTTCGAATCATGTTTTTCGAATCATGTTTTTCGAATCATGTTTTTCGAATCATGTTTTTCGAATCATGTTTTTCGAATCATGTTTTTCGAATCATGTTTTTCGAATCATGTTTTTCGAATCATGTTTTTCGAATCATGTTTTTCGAATCATGTTTTTCGAA